>JAOXOE010032524.1:0-10942 GCA_028565055.1 Phoeniculus purpureus
CCCCCCCCCCCCCCCCCCCCCCCCCCCCCCCCCCACCCCCCCCCCCCCCCCCCCCCCCCCCCCCCCCCCCCCCCCCCGGGGGTAAGATGAGATCTTTATTTCCTCTTATCCTCACCTGCCAAAAAACACAATGTCACTAAAAAATCTAAAGATCAGGTGGAATTGCAGGTTCTGGATATAAAATATTAACTTCCTTCACCAAAGGGTCTAAATTTGGGCTGCCATAATGCATCGCTCTTTCAACCGATTATTTGCTGTGTTGATGCCATGCATCAGTACTCCCAGAATTAGGGCTTTTTCTTTATGTATGCATTTATTTTGTGTCAAACAAGACAGAAGGTAGAGGAATTATTGAATATGAGGCTGAAGGGAGACCTTATTGATGTCTATGACTACTTGAAAGGAGGTTGGAGCAAGGAGGTGTTCAGCCTCTTCTCCGTGGTGGCAAGCAATGGGACCAGAGGAACTGCTGGCAAGCTGCAGCAAGGGAGGTTTAGGCTGGGTGTTTGGGTGAATTTCTTCACCAAAAAAGTTGTCAGACATTGGAATAGGCTGCCAAGGGTAGCGGTGGGGTGGTTATCCCTGGAGGGTGGAGCTGGTGCTTAACGACATGGTTTAGGGGTGACCTGGCGGTGCTGGGTCGAAGGCTGGACTTAATGAGGTCTCTTCCAACCAAACGATTTTGTTACTCTGATTGTGGGAGCAGAGCCAATGGCTAACGCCATGCTCCCTCGGCAGGCGATCATCTGCGGCTATGAGAGTAGCCGGTTTCAGCTCTCTTCCTGCGAAGCCCAGGATCAAGCAGTAGGGGGCGCTGCGAGACCATGTGAGAGACGCAGGACCACTTAACCGAGCTCAGGGCAACTCAAGATCGATTATATCTCGCTTATTAAAAAACACAGATTGTTAAAAACGGATTACACGTGTTCTGTTTAGTTTAATCGTTTCTTACTTAAGTTACTTAAATGAAGTTACATTACCGGTGTCGACATTTGCCTAAATAGAAAGATTTTTCCCAGGGATTAGTCTCCATTGAAGCTCTAATTGCTGTGCTGTGCCAAAGGCGTCTCCTATCTTTTTGCCTGCATCCAGCTTTCTCTTGGGACAGCAGCATCTCTGCTTCACATCTGTGGGTTGACAGAGCCTCAATGAGTGCAGAACACACGCCAGATGTTATTTGATACGAGACAAATCTTATCAGCACAGAGGAGCCAGCCCAGTCCAAGGTAAATCCTGCAGTGATGATTTAACAGTTTTGTATGCACGAGGAAAACTGGGGCTCATGCCAAAGGACTGGGAATCATAGAGCTACTGTGCTCGCTGGCTTGTCAGCCTACAGCTCCCAGCCTCGGACTGCGAAGCGCTATTACGTATAGTCCAGCTAAAACAGGTCCAGAAGAACTCAGCACCAGCCCTAACAGTTCTCTGTGTGTGTGTGTCACCATTCAGGCAGAGCAGATCAGGCAGATCAGAAATAGTCTGTCCAGCAAGAATGGAGAAGGGACTGTCTCCCTGTGCTGGGCACTGGTGAGGCCACACCTCAAATACTGGGTTCAGGTTTGAGCACCTCACTGCAAGAAAAACACTGAGGAGCTGAAGCAGGTTGCCCTTGAAGGCCAACAAGGTTGGTGAAGGGTCTGGAGAACAAACCTCATGTGCAGCAGCTGAAGGAGCCAGAGATGGTTAATCTGGAATAAAGGAGGCTGAGGGGAAATCTTATTGCCGTCTGCAACTAGCTGAAAGGAGGTGGTAGAGAGGTGGGGGTTGCTCTCTTCTCACAGGTAACGTGAGAGGACAAAAGGAAATGGCCTCAAGCTGCACCAGGTTAGATATTAAGAGAAATTTTTTTCACCAGAAGGGTTTTTCATTTCTGGAATGTGTTACACAGGGAAGTGGTAGCACCACCGTTACTGAAACTACATGAGATGGTCATCAGTGGTGACCTGGCAGTGTTGGGCTAATTGTTGAAATAATTGATCTTGAAAAACTCTTCAAAGTAAAACAATTCTTTCTTTTTTTCAGTTCATTTTTTTCTCTTTCTCCCTGCAGAGTCTTAGCACAGCCCATGAAGAAGGACACGTGTCAATCATTTGCTGACTGCCTCAAGGCGGAGCTGTCACAGGTTGTGGCAGAGGAAGGATGGATGGGAAACAGAGATGGAGGTGTGGTTTGGCAGCCCCGCAGAAAGGTTCATGGCTACTGATGGTCTACAAAAAGAGGAAAAAGTAGGTCTGATTTTCAGTGTTCACCTAGGGCAAAGCGCCTTACAGAGTTTATGGACCGAGTTCTTCATTCTGAAGTTTGCAAAACACCTAGAGAAAAGGCTGGTTGTTCCCCTCTACATTTAGAGTTGTGGTTCATTTGAAGAAAAAACTAAATAACACAACTTTGTTTGCTCTGATATTCCCCAGTCAGTTCCTAATTGTTACCTACGTGACAGTGTTGTCTGGTGTATGAATTCTCTGGAAAGAAAAGCCGCCTTCCCCCCCCCATGTAAAGATGTATTAGCTGAATGTTTCCTGGCAGCTGATGATAAGAGCAGAGCCTGTAATACATTTCTCCAATTGATTTCAGGCAAAAAGCCAGATGTTCCTGCTATTCAGTTGGTCAAACCCAAGAGGAGTGGTTTCTTGGTTTGGTCTTTTTCTTTTGCTTCTGCAGAGAAAGATGGAGCATTTGATCGTGTAGGAGGTAAAAAAGAAAGAGGAGCCTCCATGCTAGTTCTCCTGAAGGTAAGTCTTGTGCCACTTAACTCCTCAGGCTTCTGCTGCATCTTAAGACATTTCCTTAAGAATTGTGTCTTTCTGTGTTCATTTAAATAAGATTTAAATGTAAGAATTCTTTCCTTTTTAAAATTTGCAGCCAGTGTTATCTCTTGCAACTTCTATTACCACAATAAAGATGCCTTGCAGAAAGACTTGACGCAATCACAGAATTATTAGGGAGTGGCAGGGACCTCGGAAGATCATCCAGTCCAGTCCCCCTGCCAGAGCAGGACCACCCAGACCAAGTCACACAGGAACACATCCATCGTGTTCTCTAGAAGCTCTAAGCACCTGCAACACAGGCTTTAAGATGAAAGTGCCTTCCCCACCGTAAGTCACTACAGAATCACAGAATCAGCACAAGTTGTTGTGAGTTCTTTTTTTAACCATCTTGTTTATAATCTAATGTTTTGCACCTTAAGGGTCAGACCCTTGTCACTGGAAGCAAACTGCAGGTTGCTTTAGTGCAGACTAAAGCACAGAAAGGTTACGAACCTCAGGGATGGGGATGTTATGTAAAAACCTAATTCGTGCAGGTGTCTTTAAGTATCCTTAAGCTGCTGTAGAGGAAGGAGGAAATGTCCACAGGAGAACTTTAGGATTTTAATAGGGAACTGAGCACTGATTGAAGATAAAGGACTGGGCAAGCAGAGAGTGGCGTACAAACTGTACCTCAAACCGATGCCTTTTTTGTCTCTAGCAAGCTTGGGAGGGGTGGGTTATTTTGAAAGGTAATGTGAGAGAACCTCTCACAGCACTTGTAGCTTCTGCTGCAGGTAGGTTTCTGTAACAAGTGGTTGTATTCTCTAACACTGATGTGGCCAGTTGCATGTGGAGTTCCTTTTCTGTGCTTTACTTGAGGAACAATTGATAGGAGATTGTTGGATCTCTGGTCAAATGTTCCACTATTTGACCTTAAACACAGTGTCTGTCTTACTGGTGCCATCTGTGCTACCAAGCAGCTTTATCTCTTCCTGAGAAGTAGAGTCTGAGGACCAGCTGGGTGTTCCAAAATACGGACAAAGCTTTAGTGAAAGTAACAGGCTACTCTAATGACTTCAGCGATCCAAGTACAAGCTTAGGCTGGGGGCAGTTCTTACACCTAAGATAGGTGTAGGTCATCTGTCCAGGACACAGTAGAGACACTCATGAGGTTGCTGCTGCTGCTGCTCTTGCTGGACCACTTCTGATTCATCGAATTATAAAACCCTTTCTGTTGGAAAAGACCTTCAAGATTGTCAAGTCCAACCATTAACCCATCTGTACCAAAGCCACCGCTAAACCATGTCACTCAGCTCCAGATCTCCACAACATGCCTAGGGATGGTGATAAAACCCTCAACCTGGGCAGCCTGTTCCAAGGTCTGATGATTCTTCCAGGGAAGAAGTGTTTCCTAACATCCAACCTAAACAGTCTCTTTCAACCAGTGAGATTCTGTTTTCAGGAGTCAGGCAGATCTGCCAGTGTGGATCCTACCCTGCATGGATAGCAGCTTTTACTGAAACACAACCTCACTCATTCTAATATGACTATTGTATTCAAAAATGCATATGAAGGAATGGTTTCCTGACATTAATTCATCTCTGAGGGACGTGACCGCTGAGTGAGATCGCTGTTAGCTTCAGAACAAAACATCCAGCTAGGACTATCTCTTAGACAATGGCTTTGCCTCTTTTCTTCGATTGCCCATACCAGACAGGAAAGACCAGCACCCCTCTGTAAAATATTGGATGGAATTAATATACAACTATGATTTGGGTGATCTGTGTATAGTTGGGAAGCCTAGAACCCACTAAATGTATGTAGGGGTTTTCCTACACGTTGTGCACTAGCAGGTATTTACCAGCTGTGTTGGAATAATGGCTCTGCACCACTGCAGAGGGGTTTTTTCCTCCTGCACGTGGCACAGACAGATGATTTGCCAGTCATTTGGGCACCTCTTTGGCTGAAGGTGCAAACTGTGGCAACTGTGCTAATGGGAAAAAAGAAAGAACTTTATAACTTCTCTTATGTCTCGGTTTCCCCTTATAAAAATACCAAAGTCCTGCTCCCAGAACCACACACAGCTTATAAAGGATCGATGTGTGCGTGTGTTGCTTTTTAATCTATTTTTGACTGAGTTTGATTAACGACATTTTTTCCCTCACTCGTCTTGAGAAGCAAAAGATTTTAACACTTCTGAATTCTCCTTGTAGGTTTTATGTCTTCAAACGGTTCTTTAGTTCACTTTAAAAGACCAGAGTGCACAACAGAAACATCTCAGGTGGTAGGAAGGCTTAAAATAACCCATGTAACTCCCATTTAAATAGAGGAGTGAGTCTGTCAGATGCTCAGACCCAGCTGTCTCTTATCCTGTAAGGCAATGATTTGAGAACATAGCGACATTCCTTGAGGTCACCTTCTGAACATGAGACTTCCTCACAGACTGAGAAGAACTGGAACAAAGGAGAGCTAAACCCTCAGTGTCTCCATTACCGCAGCCCTGTGAAAAGTTAAACCACAAATCTCTCGTCTTCTCCAACCCCTGCCAACATTCCAAACCTGCTGACGAGCTCCTTCAAATCTAAGAAAATAAAAATAAATCCCTTCACTAAACTGGAAAATGTGTTTTAAATAAGTGAGGAGATGGAAGGGAGTTTACTGGAAACTTAAGTGCCACTCTCAGATTTATTCAAGTTCATCCTGCGTGTGTCATCCAGAGGTGGAATTTATCCCATTTCATTCCTCAGACTCTGAAATCCCTTTAAAATCAAAAAGTTAGATCTTTCCCTGAGTGGCACTTGAGAGCTTGGAAAGGTGAGGAAGTCAGGAGAGAAAATCTTGGTTCAGTACGGTTTTTCCTTAGCTATCTATAGCTTTGTGTCGTCTTCTCGTGATCACTTATGCTACTGTTCCGCACAAATGACGCTAGTACTGTATTTCCAATAACATCTGTGATAAGTCCTTTCAAGCAGTGACCTTTCTCAAGGCATTTATGGTTTGTTTGGGGTTTTTTTTCTACACGACATTGAAACATCAGTGGCTGTTAACATCTGAATAAAGCTGCTCCCATTTCATGTGACTGAAAATCATGCCCGGAGCAAAAAAAGCCAGACACCCTGACTCTCAGCTAAGTACAGCCCATGTGGAAACGTTACTGCTGAACACAAGTAGGAGTGACTGAGTCCTTACAGAGAATCACAGAATCACTCTGGTTGGAAAAGACCCTGGGATCATCGAGTCCAACCATCCACCCTACCTTGTAAGTTCACCCTTCAGAACACATTCTGGCAGAAAACAAGGTAACGTTTCACTACGAGCATTTAATTCTTATTTGTATTGGTACTAAATACACGGTTTAGATCTGGTCTAAGAGTAGAGGTAAGAGTGATGAGCTGCTAAGTAAGAATTCTGGCTGGACACAAGGCTAACTGGCTTAGATGTTGCTGGCAGTACACGGATCTCTTCTGGGGTTGTGTTGGAATTATCTCACAGCAAAGAAGGCTGAATGTGGAGGTTTAGCTTATAGCCACCCCAGGGAGCTGTTCTTACCCTCTTGAGAGGTTTTCCACACTGGAAGTGGAAAGACTGTCAAGCAGGAGGTAGCTGTGCGTAAGGGTGTCAACTGATTAACAACAGGTGAGACGGCTCAAACAGTTGCCAGATAACTTATGAGCAATGTAGAGTGGAAAGCCCTGCGGCTGGTGGAGAAGTGAGTGCTCCGCAGTAAGGGTGGGTGTTGCAGCTTGAAAATTGCAGAAGTGAAGAGGGACTGATCACCCATCACTGCCACACCGTCCCCCCCAATCCATGAAGTCAACCACACTGAGAAACTAAGAAGATCGCCAGATAAACTGAGTTTTCCAGAGCCAAGGAAGAGGGGGAGGCTGGAGCCTGACAGACACCGCTGCAGCCCAGAGTGGTGATCTAACTTCATGTACTTTCTCTTTTCCCTCTTCCCTACTCCCTGAGTTCAGCATCTGATAACTCTAACAAGCTTGATTTCTGTGCAGACCCGCGGTGTCAGTCTCCTTATTTCAATCCATAAACCTGAGTCGCTCTCTTCTCTGATCAATCAGGACATGGTGAAGGGTAAAGGACATTTCTAGCGAAGAAGAATAAAAGAGATTAATTAAACTGAGAGTCTTGCACGGGCGGTGGCATCAAAGACAGCAAAAGACAGAATTGTGCCAGCTGAAGAAGGCTGGGCTGGGAGCAGCTGCAGACACGCACTTGTGCCTGACTCCCAGAGGCATTAGCGTAGCGAGGTCTATTTCAGACACAGCACACTGACATGCGCACATACTGTCAGAGGAATTGGCAGGTATGAAACACATAGCAGAAAATACGTCATTGAACCCCTCACTGCCTGAGAAGCTCCCAGTCCAGAAGATAACACGTTGTTCTTGTTGTAAAAATGTTAATCCTACTTACAGGCTTGGATATTCTACTTTTAATCCATTATTTAGGAGTCAGTCTTCTCAAAGATCAAACACCAGTAATTGCCTCCTTCTACTTGAACTTCTGCTGCCTTCGCTCGTTGCTCTCCAGTGCTGTTTGCGTGTTCCTGGCTGTGTGGAAGACACATGTGTGATGGCTTTGGGTTCCAGTGCTATGGGAAAGTCTCTCGTTGCAAGTGGTAGCTATGGAATATGACAGCTCTAGTCCTCTGTATTTTGTTTCCCTTCTCTTTCTTCCATAGCTGCTTAGAGCGTGTGTGTGTACAGGTGAGAGAAGTAGCTATGCCGGACTGCAGCTGTAGTCACGGGAGTTTTGCTGTGGAGACATAGAATCGTAGAACGTTTGGGGCTGGAAATGACCTTTAAAGTTCATCCGGTCCATCCGCCCCTGCAGTAAGCAGGGAGAGTGTCAACTAGATCAGGTTGCCCAGAGGCTCCTCCCACTTGACCTTGAATTTCTCAAAGAACAGGGCATTCACCACCTCTCTGGACAGCGTGGGCCAGTGTTTTACTGCCTTCACTGTCAAAAATGTCTTCCTTGTACTTGGCCTGAAGTGGTGCTTCATTAATTTGACTAAGGAGGCTGTATCATGTTTCCAAAGCAGCCTTGGTGTGGCATCAAGCAACTTGTACTCGCCCTGTCTGTGCTGGATGAGGACTTTGATTTAAACACAAAACCTTCAAGCAAAAGACGAGTGCCTTAAAAAATGAAGAGTGGGTAACGAGGAGATGTAGCAGCTCATGATCAGTCTTCCTAGATTTGCAGCTGATCTCCCAAAGCTGGACCCTTCTCATTTCTACCTGGTACAAAGTTTTGAGCTGTCTAGAGATGTTGAGGGGTTAGTCTTACACAGGACAAGAAGCTATACCCTTAGGATTTAAAAATAACTGATCAAGTAGGTGGCTTAGCAAATCAGCCCCCTTTTGTCAGGTCCAGGATGATAAATGAAGACAACATAAACCAAGTCTTCACGGATGTCTCTTCTAGAAGCACAAAGTGTTGAAATAACTAATACCCCACGTGGTCCGGCAACATCTGGGTGCCTGTAGAAAGCAGTTGTGCTCAAGAATGCAGAAGAATTCAGAAGCATCTTTTGCTGGTTTAGAAATAGTTTTAACAGAAGAAAGGTTGACTGTGCTTTCATGTGGTCATTAAAGGAAAGGTTCTACAAAACAAAAATTGAGCTGTGTAATGTAAAAAAAGACATTCCAGTGGTGAGAACTTAATTTAGGCAGACCCGAAACACTCTTGTGGTATATTCTAGTTATTGCATTATTGATGCCTTTGTAGCGTCTGAAAAGTCATCAGATGACACCACCACAAAAATACCCCGTAACCAGCATTTTTCAAAGTTCATCACACTGAGCACATAGAAAGGTTTTTACAGATGGGACGTGTGTACGCGCTGCTCCAACGTGTATCAAACATTCTCTCTTCTTGTTTGTGTGTTCCAAATAGAAGATTGTCTCATTGAATGTAATGAATTTCTCTCTAATACTAGAATCTCCTCAATTCAAGAAGGACAAGCAACTACTGGAGAAAATCCAGCAAAGGGCTACAAAGATGACCACACAAATGGTTTAGGTTGGAAGCGATCATCCAGTCCCAAGGCTTTTGTGATCATCCAGTTCTAAGGCTCTTGCCATGGACAGGGACACCTCTTACTAGACCAGGTTGGCCAGAGCCCCATCCCATCTGTTCTTGAATGCTTCCAGGGATGGAGCAGCCACAGCCACCCTGGGCAACCTGTTCCAGTGCCTCACCATCCTCATAGGAAGGAATCTCTTCCTAAAATCTAATCTCAATCTCCCTTCTTTTAACTTGAAATGATTAACTTGCCTATCACTAGATGCCCTCATAAATGATGAAGGGACTGACACATAGACAAAAGCCTGGAGAAGACTGAGGGGAGAGAGCACCAAAGCTTAAAAAAATATTAAAAGGTGAGTATCAGGAGAATGACCAGGCTCCTTTCGGTGGTGCCCAGTGACTACAAGGCACAGCAAGCACAAACTGCAGCACAGGAAGTTCCATCTAAACATGAGGACTAACATCTTTGCGGTGAGAGTAACAGAGCACTGGAACAGGCTGTCCAGAGAAGTCCTGGTGTCTCTTTCTCTGACAGCATTCAAAACCCTCAGGGACGTGACCCTGTCGCACCTGCTCTATGGGGACCTGCTTCATCAGGGGAATTGGACTGTGTGATCTCCAAACATTCTGATTTGTTGGTTTCTCTGCTTCACTCAACCACCAGAGTCTTTTCCACTTGAACTCTATGACAGTTTCTTCAATGTTCTACTCTCCAGCATAGCAGTTTCCATGCAGGCTGTACTTTTAACACAGATTTTAAAGCCATGTTCTCCAAAGTTGCCTTTACATACACTCATAAATATTTCAAGGGTCTCGTCTCTGCAGTTACTCCCATAACAGAGCCAAAAGACAACTGCAATGAAACATGATCAAAAAAGATTAAGCAGAAGCTATATTTAAAGGAATTTTTAAGTAACTTGACACACAAGCTATACTACTTGTTAATATTTGTATGAGGAATAGTTTTCTGGGTCATGGGCACGGTATTTCTGTCTTTTCTCTCTGTATGCCCTCCTCAGGAGTCGGCAGGCAGCACCTGTTCATTTCACCCTGTACCAACTGGGGTATCAGGGGTTCTGGGACACAGCTGGAGCAGACCCTAGTTGAGGGAACAAGGCATCCGTGTCAAGATACAGAGATATTTGTAAAGAAAGAAGACTTTTGTGTGGGTTTTGCCTTAAGGTCTGAAATATCCCATGCAGTTAGGGCTTTTGTTTGAAGTAGAAGCAGCCTTATTTATAAATTACTTGGGCTGATACCAGTGCAAGGAACTGCAGCTATACTGAGGACTGTGGGATTTGAACCAAAACATGTATTTATTTAGTAAATATATATATATGGAAATCGTATGACTTCTATTTCCAGAAATAACTTACATCCTTGACACTACTAAACAGATGTTTAAGCATGGCTATTTCCAGTTGATTTATTTCTGCCTGTATGGACAACCTTTGAGCCGTGTGATTTAGCACGAATTCACGGGATTTCCTCTCTAGGGCACAGCTGGACTCTCACATCAAAAGGGCAAATGTCGGGGCTGCCAATAATGTGAGATTATGTACATAAATACTGGACTGCTTAGGACCCTGTTATGGCACTTGAGGTGTTTTAGGTTAGTGGGGACAGAAGAAACTTACTCATGTCTAGTCAGACATTGCTATGATGCTGGAAGGAAAACAGTACCATTGTGAATGTTCCAGAATGAGAGAGAACAGCAGTAAACTCTGGGGAGTGGAACAAAAAAAACCAGTGTGAATTGTCGGCATCAATTCTGTCACACTCTTTCCTCCTTATTTCTTAGACTGCTATAAGACACTCATCAGCCAAGAGTGTATTTTCTAACACTGCTGTTACTGTGTCATCTCTGATCTTCCCATGGCACAGGTGAAAAACAAAACAAAACAGACCGCTGGTCCCCAAACATGTTCTTCAAACAAACATATCCCTTAAGGTGTATTACAGAGAAGGTGGATTTTCATCTGTCTTCAGTTGCCTTTCTCCAGTTCTTCCTTCACCTTCCTTCTTTTTCTTGTGATACTACACCACTATGATCCTATGGTCCTATGATTGAGCTTTACATTCGTGACTCTGTGCTGCCCTGAGCCCTTCTGCCACTAGTTCATCAGATTTAGTTCTCTTTCCTTCCA
>JAOXOE010032525.1:0-10942 GCA_028565055.1 Phoeniculus purpureus
CCTCATTAATGTCTATAAATATGTGAAGGGTGGGTGTCAGGAGGATGGAGCCAGGCTCTTCTCAATGTCATCTAGTGGTAGGACTAGGGGCAATGGGTGTGAGCTGGAACATAGGAGGTCCAATATAAATATCAGAAGGAACTTCTTCCCAGTGAGGGTGACAGAGCACTGGAATAGGCTGCTCAGGGGCATTGTGGAGTCTCCTTCTCTGGAGACATTTAAAACCCGCCTGGATTTGTTCCTGTGCAATTTGGTCTAGGTGATCCTGCTGTGACAGGGGGATTGGACTAGATAATCTTTCGAGGTCTCTTCCAATCCCTAATGATTCTATGATTCTGTTGACACTTTATTGCTTTCCATCCATCCTGGTTTGGACTCCTCTGCTGCTTTTGATGCAATTTCAGCCTCTGAAGATGAAGATAGGAAATCGTGTGCATAAATTATCAACGGCACAGCATTCAGGCTTCATGCAATTATCTTGTCCCATCACAAAATCTTCATGAATATATGCACTTTCTGAATTTCAAATTTATCCGTCACGGGGCTGGTTCTGGAATTCATTATCTTAAAAGAATGGCAAAGTAATGTTTGCTGCCAACTCTTTGTCACCCACTTACCGTTGTTTCTTCCTACCCAGAGACAGATTTTGACCTGAAATATTTCTCATGGCTTAGAGAGCGACAATGTGGTTTTATTCAGAAAGGCTGTTTCATAGAATGTAAATTCGCTGACAGTTTTTACCAGGATGTGCTGTGAATCGTTGGGAACAATGTTCAGTAAGAGTAAAGGTCTGATCGCACTGCGGGTATTAGCAAAACTCACATGAATTTAAGCAGAATGAGAGCCGATTGTTTGAACAAACAGAGAAAGCGTCTGTTCTGTGAATCCTTGACCGAGCCCGATTTCTCTGTGTCCATGTGTTGTCAGGTGTAGCCTTTCTCAGGCCCAAATTCAGCTGATAAATAATCAACTCTCATCACCAAAGCACTTGGAAATGTACTTTTAATGCTTTCTAGAGGAGAGATGGATTACTGGATTTGCCTTATGAAAACAAAGAGCCAGAACATCCTCTCTACAAAGACAAAAGTTTTTTGGTTGGAAAATACAGAATCAGTTTCAGCTCTATGTCTTTGTGGGTTTATGATTTAAGATAATATACAAAGCTTAGAAAAAGGATTAATCAATAACTAACAGTATGCATCAATATGTAGCATGAGGGGTAATGCCTTCCAACTGAAAGAGGAAAGATTGAGATTAGGTATTAGGAGGAAATTCTTTACTGTGAGGGTGCTGAGGCACTGGAACAGGTTGCCCAGAGAGGTTGTGGATGCCCCATCCCTGAAGGTGTCTAAGCCCAGGTTGGATGAGATTTTGACCACTCTGGTCTAGTGGAATTAGATCTCCGGCCGTGAGATTGGAACTAGATGATCTTTAAGATGAGGTCTCTTCCAACCCAAATGATTCTATGATTCTCAAGAATATTGACTTTAAGTTAATTTGATTGAATGGATTTAGAGGGTGCAAAGCAGTCCTCTGAGCAGGGCTAAGGCTCCTTGCCAAGAGGCTTGTCCATAAGCAACATATAGAATATAAAAATTATTTCTGCATCTCTGTTACTCTCAACTCTGTAGCATCAGCATGGACGTTTATCTTTACTGAAATATGCTTTAAAAGCAAAGGGAAAGCTACCTAATTGGAAGGGGGAATGTGGTACTTGATTGAATAGCTTAACTTCCTTTTCCAAACCCTAAGTTTATATGATCTTATCAGACACAGACTGTAAATGATCCAACTTTGGTTTGGAATGTTGCACATCTCAAGAAATCACTTGCAGTATCATTACTATTTTTAAAACAATCTAGGCACCAGAATACTAACTTTGAGTAGCCACACTGCAAATACACCACTCTGGTTATAACTCGTCTTTTTTGCTAGCAATTGCTGACCAAGAACGAAGTGAAGCTCTCGTGTCATTCTTGAAGCATTTTTGCTAATAAAACTCATCCATTTCATATATATATATATGTATGTACTCACGTACGTACGTATGTGTATGGTTAGGACCTTCATGGCCACTTCACGTCCAGTAACTGGTCCATTTGGACAATGTGAGGTTTGACACACAGCCTCCAAAAGCAAGTAAGGATGCAGAATACCAGTAAGCGCTACAGAGCTGTTGCACCACCTTTTGCATGCACAGTGGGACACAAAGCAAAGCAACTAAATTAAACCCAAAAAAGCCGCTGCAAAGATTATCCGCCAGAGTGCAACGCCGATGCAGAGCACTCTGACAGTGGTTTGCACCGAGAAGCCCCGTGAACGTACGCAGTTATCCTCAGCTGTTACACGCTGTGAGCATAGAAAGTAGAGTTACAGGATTTATTAAGATTCCTTCAGTAAAAGATTTATCAAGTTCTGTCAGTAAAACGCACAGGCACATTTTTATTACGTAGTCACTGTTTTCCCTTTCCTGTGATAAAACAGTATAGTCTCCAGAACACGAAGATGACCGCTTGATTTTCAGAGACCCCTCAATAAAGTCACCAGGAGGAGAACAAAGAGCCTTGCAGAGGCGCTGCTGCAGGGAGCCCACCACAGCTCAGCCCCGGACCTGCCCCACACAGGCTCTAGAAGCTGCTCAGCAGCTCTCAGCAAACCCACTCATCTCTCTTTTTGAGGAGAATTTTAAATCTGACTAATTTCATGACTAGTTGTTAAAAGTCTTCTTGCTTCCTAATAGAACTGAGCCTGAATAGTTGCTTGGGAGGAAAGTAACCTGAATGGTAGTAGTTTACCACTTCCAGCAAGTCTTCCTGGTCTTGCAAAGCTGAACGGGGGCATAAACTGGGAGAGAAGATTAAATTAATGCCGGGATTTGTTTGAGATGAGCTACTCACATACAAAAAGTCTTGTGGGCTTAAGCCCTGTTCTAGCTACAGTTGTAAATATTTACCTGAATGATCTCAGTGACTCTGGTGTGACTGGTAAATACGTCCGTACACTGGTACCTCAGTGTCACGGTGGGTCTTCATCCTGAAAAGAGCTATGTGTGAGTTTGGTTTTGTACAATGCAAGTGACCGTTGGCTCAGTGAAACCACCCAGTGAGGTAAACACGTGTGCAGATCTTTGTCAGGTTACTGCTCGAGCAGCCAGACCCAACGTAGAAGATCTAAAACTGACCTAAGATGAAAACTGAAAGAAATACTGATTATTAGTAAGTGTTTTCTAATATTCTCTGGTTTCAGTAAATGTAGATAATTCTTTAAACAAGACCAACACAGACAACTTAATTTTCACAGGCGGTTCCTGGCTTTGGATGTTGTCTATCAGACCTAAGTGAACTTCTCTTTGATGTCTGTGTTCTCACTGATCTGAACAGTGATTGATAACTGATACGGGGGATAAATTGTCTCCAGTGGTGCTCTGAAACTAAACACGATGTTCATCATCTGCAAAACCAGCAGGCTGGGTTTTTAACAGATCCAGAGGTCTCACCACAGAGAACAAGGTGCAGTGACACCGGATTTGCTTGGTACTTTCTCCTTTATTTTGTTTCTTGTGCAGTGTTGCAGAGGAGTGAGCACGCAGTTCCCAACCCCTCTTCAGTGGGATGCACCCCACAGTGATAAACTTGCAGTGGAGACTCTTTGTGGTCTTCACACCATCCCTAGTCCCTCTGTAGGCTTCTGCCTCTGCCACTGGTCTCCTCATTCGAAGGGTTGACCAAGAGACATCTGAAAACAAGTATCTTTTGATAATTCGGTTGGGTTCTCTGCCTAGTACAGCGACAGAAGTCAGTAACTCTAGATGAAGCTGAGGGATGTCTATAACTGTTTCAGGAAAACAACAGTTGCTCCTGACAGAATGTTAGTAAGTTTTAAAAAGGCCAGTTTTCTTTATTACTAGGAAGCTGTAGGTTCATGTGTGGGTTCTGATGGACCTCTCATCGCAGGAGGTTGCCACAGCCCAGTGCAGACAGGCTGTCTGCTGTGCCTTGTGCTGCCAGCACTGCGTGTACCCCAGGCTGTGGTGATTCCCAGCTGTTAGAAAGCTTGAGCTGCAACGCCGGGATGTGGTGGTTGCCTCCTCAGGCAGCTTTGCCACAGCAGTATCAGCTGCCCGTGCTCGGTCTGTGCTCCCAGTTAGCAGTGCTTTAGAAGTAGGAATGCAGCAGTCAGTGCACTTCCTTTGGCTCACACGGTGACTGGCAGACAGCTCTCCTTTGCACAGAATCACTGAATCATTGCAGCTGGGAAAGACCTCAAAGATCATCGAGCTCAACCATTAACCCAGCTGTCCCAAGGCCACCGCTAAACCTGGTCCCTGAGCTCCAGATCTCCATAACTGTGAAACACACCCAGGTATGGTGATCCAACCCCCTCCCTGGGCAGCCTGTTCCAAGGCCTGAGGGCCCCCTTCCAGGAAGCTCTTCCCTGAGGTCCAACCTAAACTTCCCCTGGTGGAACCTGAGGCCCTTTCCTCTTACCCTATCACTCATTGCTTGTGACAAGAGACCAATACTCGCCTACCTACACCCTCCTTTCAGGTGGTTGTGAGCAGCAAGGAGGTCTCCTCTCCGCCTCCTTTACTTCAGACTAAACAACGTCAGCTGCTCCTCATCAGGCTTGTTCTCTTGTTGCCCTTCTTTGGGCATCTCAACCGTGGTTGATAGAATTGGCCAAGCACCTACTGCAATCTTTTTGTTGGTACCTTTCTTTCCTTAAGTGCAGAGCAAGGAATGAGTTGAGAACTGTCATCGTGTCAGCGTAAGCCCCGCGTGTTGGGTTTTGCCTGTATCTGGTGCCAGACCAGCTCCGTGAGAAGAAACAAAGCCAGAGGGCTGGTATGAAGGGTGGGTGCTTGGCGGGGGAAGGCAGCAGGGTGTGAGCGAGAGCAGAAGCCTCAGGTATGCTCCAGGGGAAAGTGTCTGGCCAGCTCAAGGCTTCTTGCTACCAAACGAAACCAGCACAAACCAGGAAACAAAGAGAAATAATCAAGTTGTCCACGTGGTTGGACGCTGCTAAGGGAACAGGCAGGTCAGTGTGGTTAATCATTGCCAGGAGAGGCTTTACAGGCATTCCCTGTGGATCATATGACAGGACCCCATCTGAGATAAGGAATCACTCATCCCAAGCAGTGAGAGCTGAGAAGCCTCCCTTGCTTAGATGTTCCAACTTCATTGTTCTGCTGTGGAAGGAGCAGCTCTGCGCTCCCACGTTGTTCCCAGAGCTCAGCCCAACACAGCTGCTGTGGTGCTTTCCTGCTCCGAAGAGGAAGTGAGAAATTCCCTCCCGGTGCGTTCTGGCACACGAAGACTCAGGTTTCACTTCTGATCCAGGAGCTGCCTGTAAGAAGCTCTCAGAGGGGTTCAGAGCGGAGCTTCTAGCTACGCCAAGAGCTGTTTCATTTTCTGCCAAAGGAGGAGGGGGAGAAGAAATCCTGCAAATGACTAAAATGTTGATGGTGCAAAAGCTGTTCTGAAGGTATCGCAACTGGGAGAAGCAAAAGCAACGCAGAAGCAGAGGAAGACACGAGGAACCAGAATGGGAAACTTCTGCCAGAAGTATTGCACCTGTTTAGTGCCCTACATCCCATGCTTATTCTTGGGGAGAGACAATGTGCAGGATGAGAAATGTGACCACGTCTTCACCAACATTGCTGTGGTAGGGCAAGATTTCCAAGCAGGAGAGAGAGACGGAGAGAAAACAGGGAAGCCTTTACCTCCGCTGCCTGGCCAGCATCTGGTGAACATCTGCAAATTTGTGGCCCTCTATGACTATGAGGCTCGCACAGAGGAGGACTTGAGCTTCCGAGCTGGGGATAAGCTTGAAGTGCTGGATGCATCTCATGAGGGCTGGTGGTACGCTAGGCTCCTCCTGACACCAGGGTCAGTCTGTCTTCATCACAAGCTCGAGGGCTATATCCCTGCCAACTACATAGCTGCTGACCAGAGCATTGAAGCCAAGCCGTGAGTAACCCGTGTAACACACAGAGGTCTCTCTTCTGTTAAACTAAATGGGTTATGGGGTTGGAGGTTCTGGCCTTTTCCCTTGCTGAGTAGTACCCTGCCACGCTCAAACTCCAGTGGTCCTGCTGGTGACAGCAGCAGCTGGCACCTGCAAAGCAAAGGCACTGTGTTTACAAGCAATTCAATTACAAAAGGCAGAGCACTGAGGAAGCTGAGCGGGCAAATCTCTGCTCTCAGGACTTACCCTGCAGTCAGTGCTGCAAAGGGCAACTGAGTGGGTAGAACCACAAAGTGCACACTGGACCTGCTGAACTTGCACAGAGGTTAATGATGCAGCCCATGTTCTTCTGCCCCTTCAAAACTTGCCCAGTTTTGTTTTATATTCTGAACTAGAGCAGGAATCACACAAAATCAGTGACTTGGCTCTGCAGTGAGGATGAGTGAGGTCTGAGTAGTCTGGGATGCAGAGTTGCTCAGGTGTGTTGCAGTCGGACATAGTGTGTGCTGAGGTAGGTCTGGCTGGCTGCGGTCGCAGAGGTGTTTTGGAAAAATTACCAGTGTGTAAAGAAGAGACATCAGGAAGGGCTTTTGTTATTAGTCTCAGAATGAGTATTGACTTTAACAGCTCTTCTGTTCAATCTCATTTGGACTTGAAACACCACCTCTGGTTTGATCATACTACTAAGGGCTGGAAAAATTGCCTCTGATGCAATTGTGCCACGCTTACCAGCTGTAGGATTTGTGCTAGGGGTATCATTAGGGCAACTGTAAGGTTCCTTTCTCGCCTGAAAACCTGCATTTCTGGAGTGTGACCAGCTGTTTCTGAATCCAGGCAGACAAACCTTTCCATGGTCATGGATAAAACCTTTCTTCCAATTGCAGAAATTAGTCTACAGGGAAGACACATCCGCTTAGAGAAATACTTGTAGGCTCTAATTCAACGCAGCTTAGCCTTTGCTCTCATTCAAGAGCCAGTTTTATGACAAGTCACTCAAGATTTCTGCTTACTCTTCATACCTTCAGAGTTGTTTTGCTCAGCTATACAACAAAGCCTAGGCTCCTAAGGTCTCCCTTATCTTTCTATAGCTGCAGCATCCAGTACAAAGTGAGGTTGGCCAAAGTGCATTGCTGCATAACTTCTGGTTTTGTCTTGTACTAGAGCTGAATTTAATCCACTTGTCTATACCTTTCTCACTTCCTTAATAAAAGACTAAGTTTTGACAACAGATTTTTCTTTGTAGGTTGTTAGAACACTGGAGAGGAGGGAATGGAGAATTCTCTGATGAAGCCATTCCTCCTGAATGAGTTTTCAGTTTCCCTGAGTTAAAGAATGCTGCTTTCAACATATTGTCTCCCAAACTTTAAATTCAGCTTCTTTGTCTTTCTTTTTTGATTTTAACTAGCTCTTCCCTTTAGTTCTGGCCAACTGCTCATGGCCACAATATAGACATTTGTGCAATCAAGGGAAGTTTTTATAACATCCTTGAATCCTTTATACCAACCTTTTATGGTCCCAGCGCAGAAGTGACTGAGCATGAAAGATCTAGAGTCTTGTGTTCAGCAAAGATGCCAGTGTGTTGTCTCTGCTTTGCAGTAGTTGCCAGGCACAGCTGGTCTGTGAGCTAGCAAAATGCTGACCCCAGCTAGCACCTCCAGAGGCAATGAAATTTCAGCTTATTTCTGGACTTTGTCTCACTAGATCACGGCGAACTGGCTCTGTAACACAGACTCTCTTCACGGTGTGATTCCTGGGAAGCTTGGGAAGAAAACCAAACCGACTGCCTTGTTTAGCAGGTGATTTCCACCTGTTTATATATAAACTTAAAAAAAAAGGCATTAATTTGCTTGCATGGATACCACTGAAATAAATCCACTTAAATAAAGAGACTGGAATGTTCTTTAAGGAATGCAATGACTTAGAGATGACAGGGCCACTGGGTACCTTTAGCCCATACTTGCTTAAAAACTGCAGAACAGTCACATTGCTTTTGCTGATCAGTTCAGCTTTGCCTGTAGCCTTCGAGAATATTAACAACCAAATATACCCGAGCTTTTAAAATCAGTGTTTTGACACGGCCTTTATTAGGCACAGATCAGAAACTCCACCTGGGTTTGTGTTGGCAGAAGGTAGTGCTGGGCATTGCTTGTTCTTGTTCAATCTTTCTCCTTGCTGAGGTGTCCGTGCAATTTTTCAGGGACAGCGGCTTTTCTTAACTTTCCCGTATTAAAAAAAAAGATCAACTTAAATAAGAAGGAAGTGAGAAGCTGGTTTTCCTTGTCCTCTTTTAGGCAACAGTTCTTCTTCTTGGAAGTCTCTTTGATTCAGTCCAATGTGACCAATGTTGTGCTAATAAGGTGGACTAATAGCTGGATGAAAGGGCAGAAAAGATGCGCAGTGTCTCCAGCCTGGAGAAGACAAAGACTAAATAAATGTTATAAATAGTCAGAACGTTAAAGCAGAACTGAGAAAGAAGGAGGTTTCTTCACTGCGTTGCTTCCCTCATACCCAAGGTCATTGGTAGAAGTTGTATGCCAAAATGGAGTGGGCATTTTGCTCATATTGTGTTTTGCTGACGCGTGTGTGTGTTCATTTAGTGTAATGTGGTATAACTACCTTATGACAGGGTCAAACACCTCCCGCTGTGCATGGTGTGTTCTTAAAACATCATGCTTCTCTTGCTTTCTGCCTCTGGCTTGAACGTGAGTGGCTCAGGTGAAGCCAGCAAGTCCTGTGTGAGGAGAGGAATGAAGTGGGGGATAAAAGGTGAATCCATGGCTTGGCTTCTACCTGCTGCAGCCTTGCAGCCCAGACATGTGCTGCACAGAGTTAAATTCAACAAAGAAATGCAAACCTGCTACAGTGAGGGCGGTTGGGGACAGCCTGAGGAAATGCGGTCCTGCATTATCTTCATTTGCCAGGAAAGCATCTTCTTCTTGGTGATCTCTTCTAGCCTCTGCAGTGCTCCTTATCTAATCCCAGTCTGCCAGGTGAAGGGACTGCACCTAGTGTCTCTGGGGACAGGTATGTTCTCCTGGCCTTACCTGAGAGAGGTGAGACAAGGCAGCCAGGGAGTGGAACCATTCATCTAGTAAACCAGTTGCACAGTGAATCTTCACAAGGAAATACATGTTACCACAAAAACATTGTTTTACTTAAATAGCTGTACAACAGCAGATGCTAATGAGACATTAGAAGCTGTGAGGTAATGATCTGGGTTGGAAGGGACCTCAGAGACCATATAGTTCCAACACCTTGTCATGGGCAGCAATACCTCTCCCCAGACCAGGTTGCCCAGAGTCCCATCCAACCTGGCCTTGAACAATTCCAGGGATGATGGAGCAGAATCACAGAAAGTTGGGGATTGGAAGGGACCTCGAAAGATCTAGTCCAATCCCCCCCCACCGCCACCACAGCAGGATCATCTAGATCAAGCAGCCACAACTTCCCTGGGCAACCTGTTCCAGTGCCTCAGCACCCTCACTGTAATGAATTTCCTTCTAATCTAAGTCCCCTGTTTTAGCTCAAACTCATCCCTCTTGTCCTGTCTAAAGGAACCCTCTCAACTTCATCACAGCAACTTCCTTACATTTTCCATTTACTCTCTTTAAAGTTTCCTTTTCACGTGGTGTTTTCTCTGAGAACATTTTGTATTTCCCACCCCCTTTATGCTCTGAGATGCTTTTCTCTGATCTCCCTCTGACATCTCCGTCTCCTGAGCCTGCTGCTCCAAAACACAACACGGTCAGGCTGCGATCTGATGGCACAGGGAGAACGGTTCTCATCTCACAGACCCGGTGCTGTGACCAAAGTAGGATTCACTTCTTATTGACAGGGTTTTATTGTTAACTTGTGCTCGGTGTCTTCTGCAGCAACACATTGCTCTGTGTCTCTGATGCTGCTGTGCAGTGTCTGTTCGTTGGGAAAATCCTAATGGCCCTGTTGGGTCTAAACCTGTTGCATCCTTAAGCAAAGTGACTTGGTCTCATGGGAGTTGCAGATGAAGGCTGAACAAAGACCTCGGAACCTGGTTCCCAGTGGGTACATGTGTTTGTTCTTTTTAGCTGAAAATGTTTGTCGTTTCTTTCTGTTGATTCGTAGTAGAAACTGATTTAATTACTTTGGTCCCTCAAGGTGTTTGACACCTTGCGTACGGTTTAGATGAGGTGTCGTAACTTGCCAGTCTCTCTTCCCTGCATTTCCTCACGCTGCTAATACAGCAACCTTGTAAGTAGCGTAGATGCAAATGTAGATGCTCTGAGGAGCCAGCTCGGGAGCCAAGCTTAGTTTCTTTGCCATTAAAACTTGGTGAAAACCCTGAATTTGTCCAGGGCTGGGGGGCGAGGGGGGAAAACCTTCCAAAGAAAACAAAAATCCCTAAAAAAAAAAGATAAATCCCGGTATTGGCTTCTGGGGGAAAGAACCAAACCAGACAACCCAAACCAGTATATGGTTTGCGTGCTGAGAAACAGAGGTGTGACGTGAAAGGGGCAGGCTTGGAAAGTGGTTTCTTTCATGTCTCTATTTTGGGGCTTGCTGGCACACAGGTAGAACCCCTGTCTGCTCCATACTTAGAGAAAATCTGGGAACATTTGAAGGACTTGTATTTCGTAGCATACGTCTGTGCGTAGATGTCTTGGAGCTGATGGTGTTTAAATCATAGAATCATACACTGTATTGGGCTAGAAGGGACCTCCACAGTGCATCTAGTCCAACCCCCCTACAACGAGCAGGGACATCTCCAGCTAGAACAGATTGCCCAGAGCCCCATCCAGCCTGACTTGAATGACTCCAGGGATGGGGCCTCTACCACCTCTCTCTAGGCAGCTGGTTCTGGGTATTCACCACCCTCAGATTCAAGACCTTTTTCCTCATATCCAGCCTTGAGCTGCTCTTCTCCTATTTAGGACTATTTAGGATGGTGGCGACAGGACTAGGGGCAATGGAGCAAAGCTGGAGCTGGGTAGATTTAGAC
>JAOXOE010032526.1:0-10942 GCA_028565055.1 Phoeniculus purpureus
GGGGGAGACAAAAAGGGAAGCAGGAAGATGGTAGTACATCAAGGTTGAGTCAACAGAAGGCCTTCCAAAAAGGGGAATTCAACCCTAATGAAGGCAATACAGATAGCAATAAAATCCAGCAGACAAACGTGTGGGGAGGAGCAAATGAGGAGGGTGGTAGTCTGTGAAGCAGATGGTCCTCTTTGTAATGAGTCACCTTACAGAAGTAGGAAGTAAGTGGTATAGTTCCTTCTCCGGTAGACAGTTAAAGGGAAGAAAGCAATAAGTGGGTCTGTGGTGGCAACGACTTGAGTTCTGTGGGGTTTGGGTTTTTTGCCTTGTTAATAAGAAAGATTTACAATCAGGCTTTAGGAAGCCAAAAAAGATGCACAAGCTGGTGTGTTAAAGCAGAACAAACTGTTGCGCCCGGTTGGAAATGCCGGAGAATTACGGAAGAATTGTGTGACAAGGTGGCTCAGTTCCAGAGATATATTTTACTGTCAGTGTGAGCAACGTGACAAAAACTGTGTAATTGTTGGTTATTTAATTTGGTTAAGACTGGGCAGACTTATGAGACATTAGAGTGACTTGGCTGGGCAGCACGAGTGACCAACAACAGGATAGTGCACATTAGACTAAGAGGATTTACAGGGGCTTAGCTACTCTCTTCATTTGTGGAGGAAAGGAGGGGCAGGACAAACATGACTTTACAGGTAAAAGATGACCTTGATGGAGATTCCAAATCCAACAACCAAATTTTAAGTACATGGAAGAAAATAAGTAATTGGTCAACCAAATTTTAAGTACATGAAAGAAAATAAATTGCTTTATCTCAGTGCTCATCTCCAAAGGATTAAAAAAAAAGGGGTGGAGGGAAGCGAATGAGACAATGGAAAGGTAGAACACATCTTGTGAACAATGAACACTCAGCGAAACTAAATCCAAGGAAAAGGAAATACTCCCACCCACTCTTTTTTTTGTTATCCTTGTTCTCACAGAACTAGTGTTTACATTAAAAACCAGATACTTCAGGTTAGTGAGGCTGAGAACTATCCTGAGAATTTAAACAATTTAGGCATTCACATGAGTAGCAAGAACTTTTTACAGTAAATAACCTGGTTTTAGAGAAGTGAGTTGTTTGGGTTTGTTTTTTTTTTTTTGTTAAAGCAAAGCCCTTCTGCATGGGCAGCTCCTGACCTCAGTGTGTGTCAGACCCTCTTAAAATTGGAGGAACATTCTTTTACTACGAAAACAAAACCCCCTAACAAACCCAAAGTGCTTAGATTTGCTCGACTTTTGCTTGGAAAAGTCATTAGGAGCAACCTATCTTACGAACATATGTGTATCATCATCTTCCCACTTTTACGAAGTTGGTATGAGGCTGTAGCATCAGTGGAGATGTTGTGGGCACTCACCTCAGTGAATATAAACAGAAATAAATGGGAATTGCTCTGGCTGGAAACTCAACTGCTGTAGCAGTTCAAGTGTTTACAAACCCCAGTGAGTGCTGGAGCCATGTTGTCTTAATCTGCCCCCTTCCTGCTACTTTGTCACCAACAAAAAGACTTGTGAGGACTTAAGATCTGCTGGGTTCCACTTGAATGTCCATCTTGGGTGTGCAAGTAAAAAACTGAGGTGAGCAAAGACTGATGTGGTAGACTGTCTTGAAGCAATCAAAGACAACTCTTGACGTCTTTGTTCTCTTACTGAAGAGGATTGTTGAGTGTGTTCATGTTAGGTTGGGCATTTTGGATCTTCTTGTCACTCCTTGAGATTTCTGAGGTCTGTTGTTCACTTTCAAAATATGATGCAGGTGTTACAAGCTAAATTTGTAGCTAAAATTGCAAGCCTAAATTTGTAGGATATGGGTGTTTGAGCAAGTGATCCTGGAGAACAGTCTAATCTAGTACAGGTGGTGGTGCAGGGAGCTCCATAGTGGTTCTGAATAACTTTTTCTTTTCATGGTTGGGTTCAGTCCTAACCGATTGCATCAGAAGGAATGAAGTATTTTTTCAGAGGAACTTTAATCGTGATAATGCACTTGACAAGTATTTTTTTCTCATTGAACCTCAAAGTGAGTTGGTACTGTGTTGCTGCTGGATTCCTTACCTTTTTTTTTTACCCAGGTAGATGTGCTGAAATCTTTGCTGTGTTGTAAAAGAAACCTCATGCTTCAAAGTCTGTGTGCTAGGGAGGTAAAGAATTTTCTTGGCCATGAGAAGGCCTCACGTCCAAGTGTTATCTCAAACCGTATTTCTGAGGCTTGCGAAAGGAAGGTGCTTAACTCTTGCTTGGGAGAGAGAACTCACCTTTTATTACTGTTTGCATTGAGTTACAGGAGTTAATCATTGCTTGAGTGTGTGTGTGCGCCTTGGGAGAGAATGTGTTCGCTGAAGGCAGTAAATCTAACAACCAAAGTTGTTGTCTTCAGCTCTGTGCTCTCGGATTCATAATCAAGGGTGATTTTTCCCTTTGAAAGCATTTTAAAATACAGTAACCGCTGGTGAACAGTGTCTTGCCAAAAATGCTCTTGTTAAGATGTGGAAAAAATGCTAATAAAATAGCAATAGTGTTATTTTCTTTGCCGACACTCCATATACGTTTGGACGTATTCTTTACTGTAACTGAAAGATGAATGTGTAGGTAAATTAAAAGACTCTACTGTTTTCAATGACTGTGGAAAAGCTCGTAGTAGTTTCCCAACTCCTAGTGACCTTGAACATGAGAACACACTGTTGTTCATCAAGTCCAATATCTTGTATTTACCTTCAATTTCAGTAAAAGTGTAAAACCTCCCTGCCACGCAAATGTGGGTTAATCTTCCTCCTTATTCTTAGTAAAAACTGGTTCAGATCCGTAAGAAGCTGCTTTGTGTCTCTCCTGCTCTGTAAGAGTTGGTTGCAACTGTTGACTTTTGCATTTATCAAATAAAAGTTGTTTTGTTAAATACTATTATAAATTACGTAACTGGGTAATTGTATAAATTAATTATATGTAATGTAATTGTGTATTAGATTTATATATAAACACAGTACTCTTAATTAGAGTGCTGCTCTAATTTTAAGGAGAGTATTGATGTAGTTTATATAGCCTAACATTCAAAAATATGAAAATGTTTCTTTACAAATACACATTTGCATTAGAGTTCCCGATATCGAAGAGAACAAAGTCCTCGATTAATATTTTTTCACCTCTTTTTAAAAAAATCCTTTTGAGGACAACATTTTCTTCTTCCAAAGTCTTGAAAGCAACACATTTAATTTTGCTTTACTTTGCGATGAGGCAGAATGGAGGAGGACATGAACCTCTGGATTATTGATGGCTTTTTTGTTTTTTTTTCATAGGTTCTTGTGTTTGTGTGTGTTTGTGGTCAGTTGGAAGGAAGCAAGCACTTTGCATCCTGCTCAGCATGGAAAGGCTTTAAATACCTATTGCTGTCAGTGTTAACTGTTTTCTTTAAAACATTACTTATGACTGGCACATCCTGGTGTAGTTTACTCTTCCCGCTGGTGACCTTGAGAGCCTGTCTGTGCAATAACTGCTTATTGCTGGAACAAAAGATGGTTCTGTCTAAGATTTGTTTGAATTCAGGAAGCCGTATTTGCCAAAGCAAAATCGTGGTGACGCAACCGTGTCAGGCTTCGCAGCCACACCTCTGCTGAGCAGTTTCAAGTTTTTCACTTCTAACCTTTGTTCATCGCTAGATTGCTCTTCCAACAAAGCATCTGAGCGGTTTTTCTTGCTTCCTTCTGCAGCGGAGCTGTGCTGAAGTGAAGCAGAGCTCCAGATAAGAGAAGCACTAGAGGCTTTAAGGTTGAGGTTTGCAGCAGTTTTATGTTGAGGTAACTGGATGGCAGAAGGAGAAATGGATTGTCTTCCCAATCACTGTGGTAAGGATGACTTTCAATATCAAATGATATACATGGTGTGGGGTTAGTGGGGTAGGTTTTTTGTTTGTTTTATTTTTCCTGTAGAATACGATTTCATAGTGAGTTTTTGATACTTGATATCTGAAAAATAATGTGAAATGTCATCATGAGCTGCCTTCTATCATGAAGGCATTCTGGATCAAATGGAATAGGTATGCCTCACTGCTGTAATGCAGTTTTCACCCTGTCTGTGGGCTATTGCATTAGCCTTTGTCTTTGGTATTGGTATTTAATGCAAGAATAGCTTTCCAATGAGCTGTGCTGCTGGAAGTGCTCCCTCTAGGACTGCACAGAGTTTGCCCTGCTTTATGATCAACATTTCCTTTTTTGTCAATCCTTTCAAAATGAATAGGTTTTTTTGGTAGCAATTACATTTTTGAAGCTTATTTTACCATTAATATGCTGAGCCTGTGCAGTACCTGCTGCTTATCTTGACTCTGGTTCCTCCAGTGACTGCAGGACTGGGTCTCTAATTAGCGTTAACTTCTCACCATTAGCAAACCAAAAGTGAGCACGTAATTACAAATTAGCTGTTCTAATTACTGTGGGGGAAAACCAGAGTTTTGAAATCAAGCCCTGAAGGATCAGCATTTCAACAGCAGATCAGTCCCTCCCTGCCTACAGCCATCCATATTTATGTGCTCATGAACACATTTAATTATCAAATACCAAAATTTTGTACCAAGACTTTTGAAATTTGCCCCTGAGATGCAAATGCTAATTTTTGTCAAGCCTTTAGAAGCTTTTTTTTTCCCTGCATGTATAATAATGTAGAGGGATGAACTCAAAAGCCATGTTGTTGGAGAGCTTTGGGTGCTCTGTGAATGCTCCTATCCAGCCAGATGTGATGCTTGGGGTAGAACCCTGGTTTACCATTGAACTAAAGAAAGCAGGTTTTTTTGCAAATAACTTGTGAGAGGTGATAGGAGTACAACATGTACAGACAATCTAGTTTGTGTGCCATTGTGTTCCGCTCTTACACTACCCAATTTACTGCCAAACTATGGGGCAGCTGCCAAAGCCCCTCATGGAAAGCATTTTGTGATAATGTTCTATGGTTAATAGCCTTGAAATGTGGCACCACATTGAGTCCAGTGAGACATTCTTCAGCACAGCTTGCTGTGAAGGAGTTAGAACGAATGTGCAAAATCGGCCTTTCACAGCAATAGACTTTTTCTTTCTCTCTTTAACTGTCCAAGAATGCCATGTTCTTTCCCTGTGTTACTGCTGTCTGACTTACCTTTTACCAGAGCTAAGCAACTCTCCGCCTTTCTTAGATCCCCTGGAGGAGCTGGTGAAGATTGTAGGCATGCTCTGCACTTTAAAGGAATGAACTGTGCGTCTCACTACACAAAGACTAAGACAATAAGAAACCATGAGTTTTACCATGGATTTTTGCATGGGCAGCGTTATCTAACTAACGTGGTGGTCACCAGATTCAGAAACGTACTTTCTTTTTTTCCTAAGATTTTAGTATGGTTACCAAAGTCTTTATTGTGGTCTTCCATTTTAAAAAAAAAAAAAATTAGAATGGTTTAGGTTAAAGGAAGGAACCTGAAAGATCATATTCCAGTTTTCTTGTTGAATGAATCCCAGTCATGGGTCATGGGTATATGTTGACTTGCCCACAGCAATGCACATAAGGATCTACCATGCTTAGACCTTGCATCTCTCTAGGAGACAGAGCATATCTGCAGAGAGAATAGCTCCAGCTCTACTTGGAGTAAATGTGATGGGTACAAGATAGCTGCAACAACATCCAGATGCTCAAGAGTTGTGTGTCTCAGATGCTAAATGAAAAAAACCAAAAACGTGTGTGTGCTTCAAGTTGTTTGGGGAATGTACTTCATTAGTATTTAATGATTATTGAAAAGTTTCTTTGAAAAAAAAGTCTTATTTTTTCCCCTGTTTATGCAGTAGCTAGAAGTTGGAGACCTAACAGTAAAATCAAGTTAAAAAAAATAAATGAAAAAAGAATGCTGGAAAAGGCAGTGAGAAAGAGAAAACATAAAGCAACTGTTAATAGATAAAAAGCCTCCTTTAGCTTCCTGGAGACTGACTGTTAACCTTCATCTTGAGCCACAATGGGGTGATCATTTAGGTGAGGTGAAAATGATATGGTAAAAGACTTGGAAAAAGCCTGAAATAATCTAATTTAGGAATGTTTTAATTGAGCTGTGCTTAGCTGTAACTGATATCCAGTTCCCTGGTGTGTGCCGATGTCTGAGAAGGGCTATAGGGTATCCTGTGAGGCTCTTTTACTTCGTTAGAAAATAAGGAAAATTAAGAGCATTAATAATAGAGTACTTTAAATTTATTCTATGCAGAGATGATCCTCTTACTTGAAGACAGATTTACGTGATATTCACAGCCTGTAAATCATTCTTGCATGGCCTCCGTGCACAACTATTGGCAGCGGTAGATGTTGCTCAAAATATGCCTGTTTTCAATTAGCTCAGGGAAAATAGTCATGGAAAGAACATCAGTCTCCATTACCTGCCCGGAGAATTCAGCACTCAAAGACATGTGCATGAAGATTACCAAAGCCTACTCTGCATAAGTAGTGATTAGTGCTCATTTTTAAATAGATGATGGGGGGGTTTAATAGAGCTGCCTTTGAAATGCTCCTAACCCTGTGGTCGGCTGTGGAACAGCTCCCAGGAAACGGAGAAGTGCAGCAAAAGTCATTGGGGCTTGGAAAGCAGAGAAGGTTTTGAAGAGGTGTCAGAGGCTGGTGGGATGTGAACGAGAGCTGGTCGATAGCTGCAGTGGGATGACGGGACACGTCAGGTGTAACGGCAAGGCAAGATGCTACCTCACTCGTTCTCACTCCCTCTTCTCCTCTGGAAGGGAGAGCAATGCTGGTATATGTTGGTTTTCCTCTTTAGCAATGGTTGTCTGTACAGTCCGTACACAGACCTCCTCCTTTTTAGGGTGGGGGGATTTGACTCGATGGTCTGGAAGGTCTTTTCCAGCCTGAACGATTCTGTGATTCTGTGATTTAGAGCTTTTCAGTTTTGCTTTGCAGTGTCTTGTCTGTATGAAATACGTAGGCACAGTTGCTTTTAATTGTCACTTTGCCCATGTCATGGTGCTTTGGATTAAAAAAGGTTGTTAGGTCCTTGCTATTGCAGGTTCCAGTACAGATCATTCTGTGCTCTTGGGGTGTTTCTTGTACAGCTTATTCCACCTCTCCTGCATCGACTTTGTTTTCTTAATTGGAGAAAAAGCACAGCCAGCTTTCATAAAAAAGCTCCTTTTCTTCCAAAAGGAATTCAAATAGTTTTTGTCTGTGACTTTATCTATTGAAAACCAAGTTTTTGTGAATTGGCATACTTAAAGATGAACAGTGTCCCATGACTGTGGTCAGTCTGAAATCCCTTTTTGAATCCAGAATGGGCCATCTTGATTTGCCAGAGGTTGCCAAAGTAAATGTCATTTGAAGTCTTGTGGTTTACACTTAGCTGGAACAGTATACTTGGCCTTTAAATAAAGCTTTTTTTTTAATTGTTATTCATTGCCTGATCCAGGGTGAAGTGCTAATTTTATTCTGTTTTGGTGTTAGCGAGCAGATTTTGAACGGTGTCAGATTAAGAAGCACAACCACTTTCTTTTTCCAGTGAAGGAAGCATTGACTTAAGCACATACGTCTTGACGTGGTGTTTCAGGACATGGTTTAGGGGTTGTAGGGAGGATGGTTGGAGTTGATTTTCTTGAAGGTCTTTTCCAGCCCTGATGATTCTGTGATGCTGTTGTCTTGATGTGTAAAACTTACGACAAAGCTCCAGAATTTTGGGGAACATCTTGTCAGCCCGTGAGTACAGACATCCCTTACTAAAAACTTAATAGATGGCTCTGAAGTGGTTGGAAGTGCCCCACAGGAAGATCTATTGCAGCAGATACTGAGGGACTGTTGTCTGCTGGTATTGCACTTCTCAAGGCACCAAGTATTCTTTATTAAACTTTACCCGCCTGTGTGTTGAACGTAATATTTGGAGGAACAGAATCTTTTGTCATATTTTCAGCTGGAAAGTGAGGATGGGAGAAGAGGAGGAATGCTCTGACCATGCTCTGACCAGCTACTGTGTGTAGGTCACGAGTCAAGGGGTAGCAAGTCCCATTTTGTGTCCCAAATATTTTATTTTCATTCTAATACATCCATGGCCTCAAGCTTTTGAAGGCTCAAGCAAATGAGTGCCTAGTTCTTAGGCATTAATGTACTAGATGAGTAGCTCTGTACTATAGGGCTTCTGGAAAACGTCACTGGTCCTTTATTTGCAGAAAGGACAAAAAAATAGAGCTGGGAATGGATTATTTATTGTGTAACTAAGGGGTCTGTGTTTCAATCACAAATGTGTGCTTTCCTTTTTGAAATGCTTTTACTTTCTTGGCTATTGCATCACCTTCCACCTGAGGAAAACCTTGAACTTCCAAAATCCCACAAGTTTGTGGCAGGATTAGGAAGGCAATATTTTAAAGCAAGACTTGATGTTAATTTTTGTACATACAAACATACATATATATATACACACACACACAAATATGCAGTTATTTATATACAATATATGGACCAGCTGCCCAGGGAGGGATTTGAGTCATCATCCCTGGATGTGTTTAAAGATCGTTCAGATGTGATGCTTAGAGATACAGTTTAGTGGTGAACTTAGTAGAGCAGGGTTATTGGTTGGACTTCATGATCTCAACGGTCCTTTCTAAGCAGAATGAGTCTGTATTTCTAGAGACATATGTAAATACATATATGTGACTAATTTTTTTGCCAGGTAGCTTCAGTGCCAGTTAGGTAGATGGCTGGTTGCTGGAGTGAAACTTATTTTGGTAAAACCCAAAGAGAAGTAGAGTTAGGATTGCTCACACGTGATGACTTTTGGTCCCTCAGGCTGCTGCAGTGCCAGTGGTCAAGTCAACTTCCATTTGCTGATAGTGGTTTTAGACAGAGTTGATGCTAACAACTGAAAGAGATCCTGCTCCTTTTGGAGTTGATGGGAGCTTTGCCCTTGACTTTGGGGGAGATTTAGGAGTACGAATCACTGCAGCCCTAAATTAAACACAAAACTACTTATGCCTGAATGTTACCCTGGGCCATGAAAGGTGGGCAAAGCTAACACAACCCTTTAGGTTTCTTTTCAGGAACAGATGATGCTCCTTCAAAATTTCCTTCTTTCATGCCTTCCAGAGAGCAGAATTTAAACATCCTGACTTTTCAGGTTGCTTAGATAGAGCTCACACGAGAGAGTAGATGCATTATTAAGTGTGAAGAAATGCTCTTTAGCAGCAGGATGGAGAAAAGGAATGAAAAAGTACGATGGGTTTCTTCCAGCTCTGACTGATAGGATCTGTGTCGCTTACATGATTTGTGAAAAGGAAGTAGTCCTGATGGTTTTTCATGGATCATTGCTTTGTGGGCTTGGCTCCAGAAAACCTCCCTGCACAGAATAATTTAGTTAAACTGGTGATTCTAATGAGGTGAAACTGAGAGGGGAGATGCTCAGCAAGTTCAATTACAGGATATAGATTTTTTTGTTGTTGTTGTTGTTGATACTGTCCCTAGGCCAGTAAGTGTGTGGGCTTCCCAGTGCAGTAATTGTGGGCTTCCTGGTGCTGCTTTACTTTCCTAGGTGGCACTTGAGAGCTCCATCTGACTTTTTTTAGTGTGCCTGTGTTTGCCAGGAGCCAAGGACTTGTGCATCCACCAGAGTCCTGGCTGGAAGGCACAGGATCCCTCAGTGAAGCTTCTGGATTTGAGGTGATGCTTTTTGAAACTCATTTTCCTCATTACTGTGTCTGAGCCATCTTTTGGTTTTAGCAGAGACAATGTTTTCTAGAGGTTGCTTGGTGGTGAAATCAGTTCAGGAGTGCTTCAGGTCAAAGAAACCCTGACTTGTTGGGTGAGTGAGGTTCTGAGAATGGTAATATTCTGGTAATATTAATGTTGCCTAAAAAACTTTATTTTTTCCCTAAATACTATCATAGTTTTCCAAACAAGCTCCTCTTTACTGGTAACTCCAGTACACTTCCACAAGCAGGCAAACTTTTGCTAAGCTGTTACCTTGAGCTAGGAGTGGAGACCGTTTTCTGTTAACATCAATCTCCCTAAGTGGGTCTCTAGTGCAGAAATAGGTGGTACTACCAGCTGTTATGAACTTGCACACAGGAGATGTTTGGGCTAGGAGCATAGTGGAGTGGCAGTAGCTCCTGGAGCTAATATTGCTGCTCACCACAAGGTTAGTCCTTCCAGCACTGTGGAGGTCTAACCAGCTGTTGGGGAGTAGTTCCTGCAGGGGTGGTGAACACTTGGAGCGCTGGGCTCTTGTCAGTTGTCCTTCAGCCTCTTGCCAAAAGTCAAACCCAGACCTATGTGAAGTGTGGTGATGAAATTCAAAGTTCTGAATTTTCCCATATTATTAAAAAGTTAAGGATATAAATGGTTACTGAATCTGCTATTGTTAGAGGTGCCAGGCAGACATCAACTGGAGGATGGCGCTGTGTTATGTTGGTAGAAGACTGTTTTTAAAATGTTTCTAGTACTTCTTTTTTCTTTGCTTTAGTAGTAATTTAGTAATTCCCTTGCACTTGGAAAGTCTTGTTATTTTTTTTTTTTTCCCTTTTTTTAAAGCTTGTCTTCCCCTTGTCCTGCTTTTCTTGGACCTTGCTCACCTTGTCGGATTTTGAACAGCAGCAATGTGACATGCAGGTTGATGACCTGCGAATGGCACCACTTGCACATAAACTATGAGTGTCTGTTCAGGTTTTTGTAACTCTACAACCTAAAAGGAGATAGTAGAGAGGTGGGGGTTGGTCTCTTCTCACAAGTAACAGGTGATAAGACAAGAGGAAATGGCCTTAGGTTGCACTAGGAGTTTAGAATCATAGAATCATTAGGGATTGGAAGGCACCTCGAAAGATCATCTAGTCCAATGCCCCTGCCATGGGCAGGGACACCCAGACCAAGTCACACAGGAACACATCCATATTGTTTTCTAGAAGTTCTAAGCACCTGCAACACAGGCTTTAAG
>JAOXOE010032527.1:0-10942 GCA_028565055.1 Phoeniculus purpureus
TGGACATGTTCCTGTGTGACTTGGTCTAGGGGATCCTGCTGTGGCAGGGGGATTGGACTAGATGATCTTTCGAGGTCACTTCCAATCCCTAATTTTATGTGATTCTGTGATTCCAATCCCTGGTGTTCTATGGTTCTGTGTGACTCACAGCCCATCCTTTTTACCATCAGAAGCCCGCAGCACCACAAGGTGGCACTAAAAAATTACTTACTGCATAAATGTTGACACCTGGTTATGTAAACAGTAAACAGACTTATTGTCCCAATGCTGAGCTTAGGCAAATATCAAACCTGTCTCCGCCGCTAGAAAAACAGCACATATGGTCCAGTTCTAACATTTGTTGAGGAAAAAGAAACCAACCCATGAATATTAGCCAAGGAAAAGTTCTTAATGAAGTGTTCTTGCAGCGCATGCAGTGGAAAATTCTTTATTTAGAATAATCAACCATTTGTCTTCCACCTGGCCATCAGTCCTTGAAATGACAGAGAAAAATTGGGACATTATTGCCATTAAATTCATCCTATGGTAGAGAGAATTAAAAACAAGAATAAGTAGATGGTGATGAATCTGTTTGCTGCGACCGAATACGGTAAAAGTATGTGCTAAGCAGACTCCTCTGCTGAGCTAGTTAGTGGTACAGTCTGCCTCCTCAGGAATAAGAGTGACTACTTCAAGTCTTGCTCCTGCCAGAGGCAGCTGAGTTTTGGTCAATGCATTTAATATAACAGGTTCTAAAACATTACTGGATATAAATGATTGCCCAAGCAGGAGGATGTGGCAAGGGTCACACTGTAGAGAGTCTTTTTGCTGAGAGCAGCCAGAATTCCCTCTTGTACCTCCTTTGTTAAGTGCACAAGTGTCAACTCATCTATCATCTCATGTTTCCTATGTTTAGACACCTCTAGTAGCCACAAACACTGTGGGGAGGGGTTTGACTTTTTAAAATCCCCAATATTCAGTGGTAATTTCAAGTGAGTCCCCATCCCTGGGTGAGTTTAAAAGACACTTACATGTAGTGTTGGGTGATCTGGTTTAGGGGTGAATTTGTAAAGTAGGGTTGATGGCTGGACTCGATGATCCTGGGTGTCTTTTCCAACCTGAATGATCACAGAATCACAGAACATTAGGGATTGGAAGGGACCTTGAAAGATCATCTAGTCCAATCCTCCCTGCCAGAGCAGGATCACCTAGACCAAGTCACACAGGAATATGTCCAAGCGGGTTTTAAATATCTCCAGAGACAGAGGTAATGTAACATCAGTTTCTTACGCATTTGTTGTATTTGCCATCACGTAGGCTGTGTCATTTGCTGACTATCATCTCTGGTTTTGCTCAGTAGATGTTTCCACACCATACTAATGCAGAACAGAGTGCTTCCTCTGAGAATATCTTAGCTTACTGAGAAGTCACTCAACACACTCATCTCTGTGTTTGTCAGGTAGAATATTATACACCTAAAAAATCCTCATGTGCTCATCAACATTAAAACTTACCATAAAATCATTGAGTCATGAATCTTTAGTTGAAATCACCATCTTCAGTAAGTCTTGCTCTAGATGACCAAGCTTCCTGGAGTGCTTTAATAGACAGTAGAGGTCTGATCTCCATCCTGCTGGCATTGGCATGGAGATTTGTGCTCCTTTCCTGGCTTAAGATCATGTTTGAGGAGTGCAGATGGCTTTGAGAGGTACTGAAGAGCTGTTTTAATCTTCCTGGTCTGTGCCTGACAAGCTACAATGCTAGACTCAGGCACTTGGCTGCTCTCCCTACAGGGCTGCTGCTAATGAACTACAGAGCTCTTTGCAAGGACCTGTACAGCTGGTTCATCAAAATAAACTTGGTTTCAAACTTGCTAAGACTCTTGATGATGCAGACCCTTCAGACCTCTGTAGGACACAGAGAACAGCCTCAGGCCCTTTGGGATAAAACTGGTTTCATAGACTTGAAAGCCAGAGGCACAGTCACTGCAGCTGCCTGTTCCAAGCCGAAAGGACAGATCACAAAACAACCATCACATCAGCTCTTTCAGGGAGCGTCTGCTTTGATCTAGAGGAAAGAACAGAAGAACTGTTCAAAGAATATCTAATTCTGCAGTGAATTTGGCTACTGCCTTGCTCAGAAGAGAAATGAGAATGGAATTCAGAAAAGGCTAGGTAGCTTAATATTACTTAACCTTGTCTTTTGTTAGCGTTTCTTTGGGGAGTGGCCAATAGTGAAAAAATTACAACTAAGCTCAAAGGAGCTGCACGTTTTTTCAGAATTCCCAAAACAAGACCTTAAGCAAATGTATTTTCCTTGGGGTTTAAATCATAGGCACCTCGACTTCAGAATCAGCATGTCCTGAAGCTGCTCTCCTCTCATGGTGGAATGTAACTAAACAAGGAAAGAGAAATGTTTTGGGTTTGCACCTTAAAAATTCAACACTTGGGTCTGGGTTTCTAACTGGGACATCCCATAAAGTTGATTCACACTGGGGATGGTTTCTGTGATCACAGAATCATTAGGGATTGGAAGGGACCTCAAAAGATCATGTAGTCCAATAAGACATGGATCTTCTGAGCACAGACATTGTCCCTGACTCAGTGTTGACAGAGCACTGGAAGGGGCTGCCCAGGGGTGCTGTGAAGTCTCCTTCTCTGAAGAAGTTTAAAACCCACCTGGCCATGTTCCTGTGAGACTTGGTCTGGGTGATCCTGGCAGGGGGATTGGACTAGATGATCTTTCAAGGTCCCTTCCAATCCATAATGTTCTGTGATTCTGTGTCTGTGACAGGACTACTGAGGTACAACTGGAGGCTGTCCAAGTGCAAATCTCACCTTTAAACTGGGGTTTTTTTTTTTACTCCCCTTTCCTCCTAACCTGCAGACTCAGGCTGGGAGCCAGAGGCTGTATCTGTGCTCTGAAGTACAGTCTACAGGAGAGCTGTTCTGTGTACAGTGTCCTGGAAAATCTTCTACACAGTCGTCTGTGATAGCATATGTTTGTTACACGTTTTCAATGCAACCCCGATGAATCCCAGACTCGCATGCAGGCGCCAGCTGAAATGAATAAATAGGATTCTGACTGCAAAAATTACAATCCCCCCTTTCAGTGGGATCTGCTGAAATATGGAGCTTTTAATCTATTTTATCTTAATAGTCAAGGTCTCTTCCATGTAATGTTCATGGAAGGATGTATTTTAGGCTGCTCTGTTCTCCCAGATGTGAGGTGCCTGGGGAAAAATGTTAAAGTAATTATGCGTGTTGTCCCCAGGCTTTTGGGAATATAGTGTGTGGGTTACAACAGGCACCAAATGTGACTTAACCCAGCAATAACCCTTTTTTCACCCTGCATGAGTAATACCTTTGCAATAAGATTTGAGATGAGGGATAAACATAAGAATAAATGAACAATACTGACAACTTATGTAGGAAAGCAAAGATTTTCCATGCTAGTATCTTACCAAATCACTGAATCACAGAACATTGGGAGCTGGAAGGGACCTCGAAAGATCACTTAGTCCAATCCCCCTGCCACAGCAGGATCACCTAGATCCAGTCACACAGGAACATATCCAGGCAGGTATTATATGAGGGTCTCCTTCTCTGGAGACATTTTTTATTTGTATTTATTTATAACATTACATAGAGTGGAACATCAATTTTGTCAGCTGGGGACAGCCATCCCACTTTCAATTCCCAGCATGTGCACCTGCTCAGTGGTGGCACAGCAGGAAAGGCTGGAAAGGCTTTGATGCTGTGTAAGTAATGCTAAGCAACAGCTAAAATAGTCCTGTGTTAGAAACACTGGTTTGATCACAAGCTCAAAATATAACCCCATACCGGCTACTAGAAAGAAAATTATCCCAGTCAAAACCAGTACAATGCAGTCAAGAGATACTGAGGACAAGGGGCAATGGGTGTGATCTGGAACAGAGGAGGTTACACAAGAATATCAGAAGGGACTTCTTCCCAGTGAGGGTGACAGAGCACTGGCAAGGTCTGCCCAGGGGGCTTGTGGAGTCTCCTTCTCTGGAGAAGTTTAAAATCCACCTGGATATGTTTCTGGGTGACTGGATCCAGGGGATCCTGCTGCAGCAGGGGGATTGGACTAGATGACCTTTGGAGGTCCCTTGCAACCCTTAATGTTCTGTGATTCGTGTTATATTAATAATGTAGGTCTTCCACGTCTGCTTGTGTTTATTCCTGTGGGTCTCTGTCTCTACAGGACTCTGGTTCTAGCAGCTTCACAAAAAAGCTGAGAATATCAAAACTCAGCCTGGATGTGGACACTTTAGCTCATGGCTAGCTGGTGGGTTCATGCTACCCAGCTGGTCTGCTGTGGCTCAGGATCTTCTCTTGGCTTCTATCCACGTGCTGCTTCCAGCAGCTTTTGAAAGATTAGTGTCTTGCAACACCCATGCAGAAGCAGAGCAGGGAGTGGGATGTATGTTTTCTGTCCTGGGTTTTGGCTGGAATTAAATTGAGTGTCAGAGCAAAAAAGCAGCATTAAACAGACTGAGATGATGAGGGAACAATACTGAAGCCATTTCTCCTGCAAAGTATTCATCTAGACACAGCCTGGGAATACATCAGGCTGTGCTGGGATGAGATTCTTCATTTCTGTCAGAACAAGAGTGGGCAGTTCATTCTGAGATGAAGCTAATGACTGAACAAACTTTGAGGAGGAAGACAAATGACGTTTATCTGAGCCAAACACAGGCTGGGATAATTGATTGCAGAATTGCCAACAAAGAGACCAAAAAACCAAGAGGAAGCAAACAAAGAAACACAAGCAAAGGGATTTTTAAAAAATGACAAATAAGAAATAATAAAAGAAAAACAAAGAAAAAAGAGGAAGGAAAAAATACAATGAAGTGCCCATCAGTGCTGAGATGAGAGCTCTCTTCTCCAGCTTCCCTCCAGGATTCTCTTCTTACACATCACTCAGATATTTGGTTGAAGAGAGCTTCCAGCAAGAATTTTTCTGTCACAGGGATACCACTGAGAACTTACTGTTTCTTTTGATTACAATTCTTATTTATACTACTGCTCTGTAAATAACCAGAGCTACAGATGGGTAGCTGCCATCACCACAGCGCTCTCTGCTCATGATATTCAACTGGAGTGAGCACTCATACCACTACTGAGTGATTTCACTCCTTTAGTCTTACCAAAATCAGAACAGCTGTTCTGTTGGTTAAGTGTGTCAGCAGAAAAGCAAAGAAAATGTTGTCGAGTTTGTTTTCATGATCAGGCTGTCTGGTTCTGTTTGATGGGTAGTCTCTATTACAAATGTGCACTGGATGTTTCTTTCAGTAGCCTCCACGTGCCAGCTAAACTAGCCTGCTCTGATCCCTAATGATTCTATGATTCTTTGCAGCTCAGACAATTGGTTTCACTTGTTACAGAAATTTGTGATCACATACCTTGCCACAAAAGTGATATCTAAGCTCCCCATTAATACTGCAGTAGTCAGCTTGTGCACTGAATTGAGATCTGACAAGGGTGGTTTATATCTAAACGAACTGGAGAATGGGAGGACTGGGATGTTTGTTGGGGGGGACGACTTAATCTTCATATACCCACGTGAGGACTGCATGATCTTCTGATGTGCCTTCCAATCCCTAACTTTCTGTGAGTACGAAGCAGGCAGAGGTACACTTCAGGTACTCCAAACGTGCAACAGATACATGATGAAAGGATCTGCATTATGTGCAGTCACAGTTGGTTTTAAGTGCCGTGGTTTAGGACAGGCTGAGGGAGCTGGGTCTCTTGAGCTTGGAGAAGAGGAGACCTAGGGGTGACCTCATTACTGTTTACAAACAGTGTCTTACTGTGATAGTTAAGCTCTAGATTAAGCTCTAGATCCTTGTGTTCAATAAGGGTCAGTAGATTCTCCTGAATGGATTTGATTTTTAGATGGCCTCCATAACACCCTGGTAATGAGATCCAGCATTTAGCTGTGCCTTGGGAAAAACAGCTCAGGTTGTGTGAGAGAATTCCTCTTATTGATCTAGATCCAGTGTTTCTTCATTAGATTAAATGTTCCCTAGTGCATGGTCTGGTAGATTTTGTATGTGTCTTTCCTTACTATTCCTTTTTATCTCTTTTGTTTTTTAAACCAAATTATCAAATTACTTGAGCTCCTCTCAGATGGAGGCCATGCTGTAGGCTGGATCATCCTTTTTACCCTCTTCTGTGCAGATCCTTGTTTCAATTACAGCTCTCCTAGATATCTTTTGAGATACTTTGTCTGGAGCTATATTCAGCTGTCACTACAAGCCTATAATTTAATTTCAGCAGCAGTCCTTGTGGCAAGCTATCAAACTACAGTATATCAGGTATCCATCCAGGTGAGGAACATATAAACTCTCTTCTGAGAGTATCCCAAAATCAACTGTCAAGCAGGAGTAGGGAGGTGATTGTCCTAGACTCAGCATTGGTGAGGCTGCACTTTTAGGACTGGGTCCAGTTCCGGGCACCTCAGTACAAGGGAGATATTGAGGTGCTGGAGCGAGTGCAGAGAAGGGCAACAAAGCTGTGGAAGGGCCAGGAGAATAAATCTGATGAGGAGAGACTGAGAGAGTTGGGGCTGTATAGTTTGAGGAAGAGGAGGCTAAGGGGAGACCTCATCGCCCTCTACAACTATCTGAAAGGACATTGGGGATTGGAAGGGACCTTGACAGATTGTCCAATCCAATCCCCCTGCCACAGCAGGATCCCCTAGATCAAGTCACACAGGAACACATCCAGGTGGGTTTTAAATCTCCCCAGAGAAGAAGACCCCACACCCTTACTGGACAGTGTTCCAGTGCTCTGTCACCCTCACTGGGAAGAAGTTCCTTCTGATACTTATATGGAACCTCCTCTGTTCCAGCTTGCACCTTGTCCTATCGTTAGATGCCACTGAGCAGAGCCTGGCTCCATCCTCCTGACACCCACCCTTCACATATTTATAGACATTAATGAGGTCACCCCTCTGTCTTGTCCAAGCTCAAGAGACCCAGCTCCCTCAGCCTTTCCTCATGAATAAAAGATTCTAACTCACTTGTGCACCGGTTAGAAGGCCAGGTCTAAATTCTTTCCCAACAAAAAATCCTCCAGCAAATTGTACTTTTGAATAAAGAGTAAGAAAAGAAATTAAAAGAGGAAAGATTAACTCATAGGGTGGCTTCCTTGAGGAAAAAAGGTGATTAAATTCACTACAAACAACAAAACAGATTCTGCTGGAGAATTCATTTAAATGTAATTCTTTTTCCACTGGGCACCAAAGAGTTATTGCCAGGGAGACAGAAGAGGAAACCCAAAGACCTGAACTCAGAGTCAACAATATCTGTCTCTGCTCTTAGGCACCACACTGCCAAATGAGAGAAATTGCTTTTTATAATAAAGGCTTTTACAGTGTTTCGCAGGAAACTGATGCTTGTGTGGTGAATTCAGCAGTAATGCTGGGGCAGTTAATAGCAAGTAGTGTAATCACAGAGAGGAAAAACCAGTTCTACGCTTAATTCAGGAAAGACAAAATCCTCTTGATGATTGCTTCTCACATGCTTTTTACTTACATTTCAGAGCACATCTGTCCCAACTGATTCTTCAAGTTGTTAGCTACTTATGAGCTGTCACCTTCTGCTGGTGAAAAGCATGTTCAGGATTCTGCTTAGGAGGATATAGTCTGTGTTATGGCTTTCCTTTCATGGTTTTCCCACCTGTTTCACTAAAAAATAGTTCAGCATTTGGAATGACCTCCAGCTTTATCGAAGACCAGAACAGTCTACGCTGTTACGTGCTTTGTGTGTGGCCGATCTTTTTATCTCTTTCAATGCACAGGACTCGTTTCCTCTGGATTTTTTCCTGATATGGAAATATGACAGCGTTTCACTTAAAATTTAAATTGAAGGGAGACAAAATCTCCCTGAAATGGTGTCCCTTGATTTGTTCAGCAATTAAAACCACAGACAACTTAAATTTTGTTCCTAGGTAATGTAGCATCATTTTGTTCATGACAAAGTGGTACCTAGACAATCAGTTTGGGATAACGGAGCAGGGGTTGGCTGTCGTAGCGTTAGGCGTCTGTCAGGAGTTGTCCTCAGATGTCCCACGTGGTTTTTGGCTGCCAGGACAGGACTCTGAAGGTCTTCCATCAATGTGACTATCTGCAACACCCCACTTGAATTTCAGTGATTGTATATAGCAACAGGAAGCCCTTCATAACACACCTGAACATCACTAACTATGTCACAGAATCACAGAACATTAGGGATTGTGAAGGGCCTTGAAAGATCATCTAGTCCAATCCATCTGTCAGAGCTGGATTACCTAGATCAAGTCACACAGGCACATATCCAGATGGGTTTTAAATGTCTCCAGAGAAAATGACTCCACCACCCCCTGGGCAGCCTGTTCCTAGGTGCCTACTCATATGCAAGCTGAGTCTCAGCTGGTGTATCAGGAAAAAAATTCTTCCTGGAAAGACTGGTCAGGCACTGGAATAGGCTGTCCAGGGTGGTTGTGGTTGAGTCCCCATGTCTGGATGAGTTTAAAAGTCGCTTAGGTTTATTGTTGGGGCATCTGGTTTAGGGGTGAACTTGTAGAGTACGGTTGATCATTTGACACGATGATCCCAAGGGTCTTTTCCAACCTGAATGATTCTATCTAAACGAGCCTCAGGAGATGACTGGTGAGGACACTTAGGATGATCTGATAAGCTAGATCTGTGTTGTGTAAAGGACTTCCATAAGATCATGTGAAATTAGCAACCCGAGTTAGCGATGCATCACTAAGTTATCATAAACATGCAAATATTTTCATCCTTTTTGGCTTTCACCAGGCACCTTTCCCCTGTTCTTCACACATCCAGCTCTATTTGCTCTGCTTCCGACATTGATTTCTGTGTTGCTAGTGGTCATACATAAGTAAATATCCTTTCAGGAATTAAATCACTTTAATTACAGAACATTTTCCTGCTTAAAAAGACAAAGTTTTCTTCTGTTTGCAAAGCCAATATTTTGTTTTACAAGACTAAGCGTTCAGCTGGTTCATGACAAAACCTCTAGGGACACTGTAATGCTTACTCATAAGTATTTAATACCTAGTTTGTATATTGGAAAGTAAATTATCCTTGGAGTCTACTCAGAAAATCCTCTGAGACTTTCAATCCCATAATGATCGGGTAGAAAAATAGTGTAATTTCATTTTAAACCCTCATTCTTCACGTAGTTATTTTTTTAAAGTTTTCAGCACAAGAAATAGAATTTGTGGCTCTTTGCATAATCATTCTATATGCAAATTTATTTTGTATTGCACCTTGCTACTAAATCCTCTTTCCTTTACTCTCACTGTGGGTCTCATTACTTCCTCCCAGAACAATCCATCTGTTCTGATTGCCCAGTTGCTACTGTAAGGTGCAAAGCCAGTCACATGAAGGTATTTGGACTCTCATCTAGCTTCAGCTTTATTTCCCTATTGTCAGGGTCCAATGGGAGCCCATAGACATTTGATTTGATCCCAAGGGTGAAATTAAGACACAAATGAGGTCGGATGCTGTCACAGAATCACAGAACATAGGTCAAAAGCTCTAATCTCAGAGACTCTTAAATAAGCTGCACTATGTGAGTCTGTGGACGGTCTTTTATTCTATCCTGACTGTGACTTAAGCAGTTTTATCTCTGTTTCCATGATAATTTCCCAAGGAAAAGACATATAAAATGACTGATAGAGGATTCAAATCCTTAAACTATGATAGGAACACAATGTGATCAATTTCTGTCAAAACCGTTTATGGGAAATAGATTTTGTCAAACTTACTTGATATCTATTGGTAAAAGTTTTAGTGTCAATGGAATGTAATCCTTTATTGGTTTTGACTTAGTGCTGCCTGACATTTCGATTAAAAATAAATAGCAATGCCCAGTCGAGGTGACATACTCGTATTAGCAGTTGGCTGACAGATAGGTCTCCAAACGCCATTTGCAATGAAGATACATCATCATGTACATGAGCTAGTAGATGAGTAGGGTTTCTAGTAGAGCTCTGCAGAAATCAGCTCTTGCCCTCTGCTGTTTAACATTTTTTCATCTGTGACCTGGAAGAAAAGCATTTAAAACCTTAGTTTCAGTAGGTGGATGACAAAACACTTGGAGGAATGATGAATAACAAAAAAAGACAGGTGTTCTGCGGCCTTTGAGAAAGGACCAGAAGAAAATATCATTAAGGCTAACAATATGCCAACAGGATGGCAGGATGTGGCAATGGACACACACATATATGCTGCTTCTTTTGTAGCTGGTGGAGAAAAATAGACTTTTCTAGATTGTGACTCATCATAGAGTAAAAATAGTATGTTAACAGTATGAACACAATAGATACCTGTTCTTCTCCCTAACTCATAAAGGCAGCCAAATTCAATTGGATGTAGGTATTTCCATTTTAAAGATATGCAGTTCTGTCTAATAAATCAGTCTGGTAGCTGCCATGTCAAAAATGCATGTGTGTGCTTCTTCAGTGACTGCATGGTTCGAAATACTTAGGAAGGTGTAACTCTCTGGGTAGAAGTGTGTGTATACTCCTTGGCAAACACTTGGGAATGTAGATATCACAGAATCATGGAGTCATTAAGGTTAGAAAAGACCCTTGGGGTCATAGAGTCCAACCATCAACCCTACTCTACAAGTTTACCACTAAACCACATCCCCCCCAACACCACATCTAAGCACCTCTTAAACTCATCCAGGGATGGGGACTGAACCACTGCTCTGGGCAGCCCAGGCCAGTGCCTAGCCACTCTCTCTGAGAAGAATTTCTTCCTGAAGTCTAATCTACACCTACCTTGTTGAAGCTTGAAGCCCTTCCCCATGGTTCTGTCACTAATCACCTATGAGAAGAGATCAGCACCAACATCTCTACAATGTCCTTTCAGATAGTTGTAGAGAGTGATGAGGTCTCCCCTCAGCCTCCTCTTCCTC
>JAOXOE010032528.1:0-10942 GCA_028565055.1 Phoeniculus purpureus
GGGTCGGGGGCAGCCCCTGGGCCCTGAGGGTCGGGGGCAGCCCCTGGGCCCTGAGGGTCGGGGGCAGCCCCTGGGCCGAGTAAAAGCATGGCCCATTGGCACAAGGAGCTGGCAGTCTTTCTGTGAGTGGATGCATCTTGAAGGCTTTTCCTGTTGTTGGAAGCCCCTCTGACTCCATTTTTGGCAACTAGAGCTCCCAGTGACAGTAGGACGAGATGAGCTCAGTCATGGTGAGTAACTGAGTTATTCTTCTCTCAGCTCTTTTCTGTGGTGGTCTTTGCGTGGACATAGAGTGTGTTTGGTTTCTCCACTGTTAAATTTTGGGGTTCATTTGGGTTTTGTTGTGCAGAGTATGAAAATGCCTTTGGAGAGTCCCCTAACGAACTATTTCAGGGAGGTAAGATGTACATGTGGGTATCTATGATTCTATGATCTTCTGTCTAGTGCTGCATGAGCAATAGAAAGGCCTTCCACATAAAAATAATCTCTTTTGCAGAGTCTGTGGAATGTATATTTGTCACTTACTGGTCCAGCGTGGAGTTAAAAATCTTTTCTTTCTACGTAACTAGGAAGTGTGTTTGAAAATTTTATATGAATAAATTGGAGTGATATGCAAAAAGAAAATTGCTTTTACACGAGATGGTCTTTGAGTGTGAGAGATCAGTTTCAGTGCGCTTGACCTCTTGTGCTAGTTGTTCAGCCTTTCAGAAAACATTAGCCTCTTGGCTTTAAGAATCTGGGTCTGTTGAATCACAATTATAAAACTGTAAACTGATGAAGACTAAAACTGATTGCTGGAGTTAATGTGCATTACAAATAGTGATGTTATTGACAAGTGCAGACTCGCCTTGGAAACATAGATTTTGAAACAAAAAAATCTAAGAAAACTGGGGATGATTTAGATTTTCACAGAATCATTAGGGATTGGAAGGGACCTCAAAAGATCTAGTCCAGTCCCCTGCCACAGCAGGATCACAATTTCCACCTGCCTCTGTCTCGCTTGCCCTGAGGATGGAAAGATGGGGGAATGTAAGGAGCTGACCCAGAGATTTAGGCATGATGTGATTTGCCTGGCAGGGGCTTTGTGGGAGCTGAAGTGGAAGATAAGACAGTTTAGCTGTGGGTTGGGAAGCCATGGATGCCGGAAACCAGCACACTGTAGGGAAGGCAAGTGAACAACTGAAGACTAAACTAGGAGAGGGTCAAACGTACTTAGGTGACTGTTCCTCACATTGGAAATACAAATAAGGTTATTAGTGTGGACATCACAGAACATTAGGGATTGGAAGGGACCTGGAAAGATCATCTAGTTCAATTGAGTTAGACCACATATTTCTTATAGCAGTGTGTACAGATATCACCTGGAAGTTCCAGTCTGTTTTCCCCAGGATCTGTGGACCTGATAAAATTTTATGAATCATCCCAAATGCCACGTGGGCAGGGGATGGATCATCACACAGAAGAGAGGATGGTAAATGAGACACATCCTCTCTAACTTTCTAAAGAAGGTGGAGGAAGAGGCAACAAAATTTGAGAGGTACTTCTCATATTGATGTGAAACCACCTGTGTTCCAGCTGACACCCGTTGCCCCTTGTCCTATCATTACATGCCACTGAAAAGAGCCTGGCTAATTCACAGCAATTTGATTTATTTCCAGTCAGGTCTCTATAATGTAGTTTCTACACTACATTGCATTTAATTACAACACAGATTAAAAACTAATTTGTTCTTCTGAGACTGGTACTCTGTACGTTTTCAAAGTGCCTGTAACCTCTACTGCAAATCACAGAGCAAAGCAATTTCACCCTGTCTCCAGAAAGCTTGCCAGAGCCCTCTTTTCTGCATTGTCTCCAAGTCAGGAAATCTAAGCATGCTTTGCAGTTTGTCAGACTTCCCAAAGTGCTGCTATGTATTTTGTGGCATGATGAGGCTCTGTTTATACCTCCCTCAGTCTTGAGCGTGAGAGCACTAGAAGGAGAAAGGGGAAAAAGAGTAATGGGAAAGAGCAACAGAAGTAACATGTTTCCCATTGGAAACTGCAAACTTTTGGTACGCAGGCTGGCTGGTTTTGAAGCTGGGGGCCCATCCTCAGCTCTTAAGTACAGGCAGGCAAACACCTGGAAAAGCTGGGTGAAATTTTTTTGGTCAAACCTTTTTGGAGAGGGGGGAGAGGGAAGCAGAAAGGGAGAGAATAATAAGGGGAGGTGATAGAATCATAGAGTCATCAAGTTTGGGAAAGACCTTCAAGGTCATCAAGTCCAAGGGTCCACCCTACTACCTCTAACCAATAAACCATCTCCCAAAACACCATGGTCTACCCCTTTTGTGAACATCTCCAGGGATGATGCATGCACCCTCTGTCTGAGCAGCCTGTTCCAAGGCCTCCCTAACTCCTCCTGGGAAGAAATTTTTCCAAATGTCCAATTTGAACTTCCTCTGATGCAACTTGACTCCATTTCCTCTTGTCACAGAATCACAGAACATTAGGGATTGGAAGGGTCCTCAAAAGATCATCCAGTCCAATCCACCTGCCAGAGCAGGATCACCTAGATGCTACTGAGCAGAGCCTAGCTCCATCCTCCTGACACCCACCCTGTCCTGTCACTAATCACTACAGACAAAAGGCCAACAGCCACCTCACTCCAACCTCTTCAGGTAGTTGTAGAGAGCCATGAGGTCTCCCTTCAGACTTCTCCAGGCTGAACAGTCCCAGCTCCCTCAGCATCTTCTCATCAGACCTGTATAGATAGATGCAAACAATGGATCAGTGACAGGGAGAAAGCATGAATTTGCTCAGGTGTTAAAAAGGAGATGGAAGTCGAGATGTCCAACCCTGCTGCCCTGGATGGCTGCAGTGGCTGGTGAGGAGGCAAGGGTCAGCAATTTAGCTCTGCTCCAGCTCCTGTCCCTGACCAGACCTCTGCAAGCAGAAGGCAGAAATAAATTTATGCTTGAAATAGATGAGTCCAGGTTGCAGTGTGTTGTGGCAGGAAAGGTTTTTTAACATGCACTGACTAAGCCTCATGTGCTGCAGAATTATCCAGGCTCTTCTGTGATTGCCAAAGGGGTTTGACTTCTTGATGTGAAATGCCTGTGCTTCCAGGACAGGCTCTGACTTTTATGGGCCCAGATGGAACAGAAAATGTTTGGGTTTGGATTCAGCTCATGAAAACCACAGACAGAAACACTGTGCTGTGCCACAGCTAACTCTTTCCATGAACAGGCAACGAATGAGTTGCTCTGTGGTTATGTTCTTTAAATGTGTTGTCCCAAGTACATGCGTGTTGCAAAAGTAACGAGAGTGTCTCCTTCTCTGGAGTTGTTTAAAACCTGACTGGATCTAGGGAATCCTGCTGTGGCGCGGGGATTGGACTAGATGATCTTCTGAGGTGCCTTCCAATCCCTGATGTTCTGTGATTCTGTGACCTCCATGGGGTAGGAGGACAGGCAAAACAGACTGCAGAACAAAGGTCAGTAAAGCCTTTGCAGTGTGACTCTCTAGCATCGGAGATAATAAAAGGAAGCAGAATGGCTTGTTTCTTACTCCCTATCAACACATCCACTTCTGGAGAGAGTTTTTTAGTCTTGCCTTAATCAAAACTTAGCAACCTCCCCAAAGGAGGGAGGATGACAGGAAGACTGAACGGCTGGGGACTTGGGGGATGAATAAATGTTGTGGAGCTGGAGCCTCTCCAGGTCTCCCGAGCTATTTCTGGTTTTGCAGTGTTGGTTGGTTTGCAGAGCGTTTTCTATCGTTCAAACCTATCTGTTTTCATGAATGACTCATCTTGAGAAGTAGTGTTCTGGCTGAAGGCAAATCTGTGCTTACAGGAGAAATGCCTTTCTCACAAAGAAAAAAACAACCACCCCAAACCAAAGATTTTTCTGTACTGTATAGTCAAAGAGCGTGCCTTTCCCTAGCATTTCTATTAAGCCTGATGTAAATCTGAAGACATTTGTGCTGAGTCATTAAGGGAAGAGCACAACCTCATTAATGTTTGTAAATATGAGAAAAGGTTGAAGCAGCTGTGTCTCTTTAGCTTGGAAGAAAGGAGACTGAGGGGTGAGTGACCTCATTAGTATTTATAAACATGGAAAGGGCAGGTGTCAGGAGGATGGAGCCAGGCTCTGCTGGGTGGCATCTAATGATAGGACAAGGGGCAATGGGTGTGAGCTGGAACATAGGATGTTCCGCATCAGCGTGAGAAGGAACTTCTTCCTGGTAAGGGTGACAGAGCACAGGAAGGGGCTGCTGAGTCTCCTTCTCTGGAGATGTTTAAAACCCACCTGGATATGTTCCTGTGCAACTGGATCTAGGTGATCCTGCTGTGGCAGGGAGGGATTGGACTTTTGAGGTCCCTTCCAATCCCTAGTGTTCTGTGATTCTGTGACAGTCCTTACCAGAAGCGTGAAAGAGCAGTTTCTGTGGGGGGGGTGGTGGTGTCAGTGGAAGTCCACAAAAAGAAAAAAAGCAACAAAATAAGGACATAAGTCCAAGCACTAAAATAATACTTAAAATAAAATGTAGGCTTGGAGGGCATATTTCTGGGAATGGGCCTCTCATACAGAGCTTGCAATCTGCAGCTCAAATCTAAAAACAGAGAGCATGTTCCAACCTTGCTGTGAGAGCTCATGTAAGAACCGAGTGGATAATCTCTTAGCATTAAATCTTATTAATTAACAGTCAGGAAAAAGGGTGTATATTTTAGCAAACTGCTATTAGAACAGGGTAGAGAGATGGTGGTGTTGGTGCTTCTTGCAGGTAGTAAGTGACATATTGGAGCAGGATGGCTGGAAAGCAGTCTGGCAAAAAGGGACCTGGGGGTTCTAATTGCAGCAGGCTGAATATGAGCCAGCAGGGTGCCTGGGTGGCCAAGGCAGCCAATGACATCCTGCCCTGGCCTGGATTAGAAACTGTGTCCAGCAGGAGGAGAGAGGTGGTGGTCTCCCTGTACTCAGCACTGAGAAGGCCGCACCTTGAGTACTGTTTTGGGCACCTGAGGACAAGGTAGACGTTCAGGTGCTGGAGTGAGTGCAGAGGAAGGCAACAGAACTCGGGAAGGGCCTGGAGAATAAATCTGATGAGGAGAGATTGAGAGAGTTCAGGCTGTTTAGTTTGAGGAAGAAGAGGCTGAGAGGAGGCCTCATTGCTCTCTACAACTATCTGAAGGGGTATTGTAGAGATGTTGGTGCTGGTCTCTTCTCACAGGTCATTAGCAACAGAACTGGAGGGAAGGATTTCAAGCTCCAACAGAGTAGGTTTATATCAGACATCAGGATGAAATTCTTCAGAGAGAGTGGTCAGGCACGGGACTGGGCTGGCTACGGTGGTGGTTGAGTCCCCATCCCTGGATGTGTTCAAAAGTTGCTTAGATGTGGTGTTGGGGTATCTCGTTTAGGAGTGACCTTGTAGAGTAGGGTTGGCAGTTGAACTTGATGATTCCAAGGGTCTTTTCCAACCTGTATGATTCTATGGTTCTTTTCCCTCTGGATTTGCATATTACATGAAACAATCACATCTTTGCAGAATAGTCACCCTCCATAAACAGCTTAGAAATGCCACTATGTGTTGAGTTTTTCATGAAGAAACTTTACAGCATTTCTACTCTCACAAATATCCTAATGCATTCGTGCTTTCTGATGAGATGGAGTGGCTGGGTTTACTTCCTTCCGCAGAAACAGTGCCGTTGTCTGGATGATGAAGCAATTTCAAATGCTCAGCTTAATTGGCACAGAAATACCGGCCATCTGCAACTGATCCAAACTAAGTTTATGTGCAAATTGGCCCAAAAGGACTGATCAGCAGCCTTGCAGATCAGGTCATACATCATAGTACTAGTAGAAGTAGTGAGAACACTGAAGGAGAGGTAAAAGTAAGAAGAAGGTATCTAGTAACTCACTGGCTTGAACCTACTGAACCTCCTGCTTCCCAGGGCAGCAAGAACTTACAACTTGCTTTCAGTGAAATGAATTTGCTGACTTTTCATTTCCTAGTGTGGTGTTTTGTTTTTCACCTTGCTAGCAGGATTCTGTGTTAACCCCTTGCCTGCCCCTTCTTAGATTTTCCCTTCCAATTCTAAGTCCGCTTCCCTCTGAATGGGATGCTGTTCAGAGGGACTGGGACAAACTGGAAAAGTGAGCCCAGGCAAACTGCCTGAGGTTCAATAAGGCCAAGTGCAGGGTCCTACAACTGGGCTGATGGAACCAGAGGTATCAATCTAGGCTGGAGAGCAGCCCTGTGGAAAAGAAACTGCTGGTCCTAGTGGCCGGCTGCATCACAAAAGGTGTGGCCAGCAGATTCTACCCCTCTACTCTGCCCTGATGTAAGACCTCACCTGTCAGAAGGCTGGGGAAAATTGTTCACAAGGGCATGGAACAATAAGACAAGAGGTGATGGTTTTCATCTAGAAAAGGGTAGATTTAGGCTGGACAGGAGAAAAAAGGCTCTTTAATCTGAGGGTGGTGGATCTCTGGAACAGGTTATCTAGAGAGGGTGGTGGAGGCCCCATCCCTGAAGACATTCAAGGTCAGCTGGATGGGGCTCTGGGCAATCTGGTCTAGTTAGAGAGGTCCCTGCTTCTTGTAGGGGGGGGTTGCACTAGATGACCTTTTGGAGGTGCCTTCCAACCTAATACATTCTCTGATTCTATGGTTTTCCTGAGCACTTTCAAATACTTAGCACTATATGCTCACCCAGATGTGTAGCACCCGCGCTAACCCTCTGAATCACAGAACATTACGATTGAAAGGGATCTCAGAAGATCATCTAGTCTAATCCCCCTGCCAGAGCAGGATCACCTAGACCAAGTCACACAGGAACATCAGCCTTAGCACCATAGTGGACTCTTTCAAGCTACAGTTTCATGAGGTGCCAGTGAGCCAGTTTTAGGGAGTCTATTTGTAGATAGGAACCCCACAACATATCAATAGTTTCCGGTAGGTAGATACAGATTCATAGAATCTTAGAATGGGTCAGGTTCGTAGGGACCTCAGAGATCTACTCCAACCACACTGCCATGGCTGGGGAACCTCTCTCAACTAGACTTGGTTGCTCAAGACTTTATCTAGCCTGGCCTTGAACACCTCTAGGGTGGGGCAGCCACAGCCTCCCTGGGCAATCGATTCCAGAGCCTCTCCATCCTTGCACTGAAGAACTTCTTCTTTAGATCTAGTCTAACCCTACTCTCATTCAGTTTCAAACGATTTCCCCATGTACTGTCGCTAGATACCCTCATGCACATTCTCTCTCCAGAATACAATCCCTGCAGTTGGTCACTGGCTCTTGCTGTGGATGAAGTTGCAGTGAATGAAACATTCACAGACAAAGAAAATATTGACTAGGTCATGTGACGCTGTGTTTCACTTTGAAACCCTCCTCCAGACGCTGTGCTTATGCCAGAAAATAAACCTTCCCGTTTTCTTGCCAATATTCTTGGCTGTCAGATTCTTCAGACAGCAGGAACCTAGAGCCCCATTATTTCTGTGCTTGATAGCTCTCCCAGGGTTTGAGGTGGACTGAAGGGGGTTCACAAATTTTTCACTTCACACCTCAGCTGCTGATTATTTTATTTCCTTCTCAGTATGCAGATGTGTGCTTGCTCGCTCGTTCACCAAGAGCAGACTAGATGATCTTTTGAGGTCCCTTCCAATCCCTAATGTTCTGTGATTCTGTGGTAACTTTCAGTGCCCTTGTGACCCTGAATTGACTGTTCAAACTTGAAGTTTCTTTATGAAGCAGGGTGTGACCTCTGGTCAAGGTTCACCAGCCACAGGTGATGAGGATAAGGTAGCAGGATAGCTTCTCTCTGCAGGTGTTTTGCTCGCTTGCACTTTCCCAGATACCTCCTGTGGGGCAGGAGCAGGGTGCTGGGTAGGATCCTCACTCTGACTCCTCTGGGTGCCTTTGTTCATGACGTGGAGATTAGTCAATCCATTTCCAGTCAAAACTGCCTGGCTTGTGTACTAGCAAGCTTATTTCTTGCTGATGTGTCATCTCACCATGCTGAGATACTACCACTGACACTGGTGTATCACCACAGGACCTTCAGAATAAGGTCAGGGACATCCAGCTTGCGAAGGGGTTGACTTTCCCTGTTGATCACAAGAATGCAATTTGATTAGGTATTCAAGCATCTATATTTGATTCCACTTTTTTGGAAGGAACCTTATTTTTGCTGATAACCTCTCACGTGGGCAAAATCTCAGCCCAACTCTCCTCAGGCTGATTGATGACTTCCTGGAGCTGGTGTTGCAAGGCAGTCTGCTGAATGCTGCTTCCTCGCTGAAGCCATTTGGGGCTGTAAATGGATTGCGTACGCAGGCAGCTTGGGAGCTGCAGCATGCTAACATTTTATGGCTGTTTTTCCTTCTCATTATGTCTATTACTAGTCATCCAGTTGCTGTGGAATTTCCCTCCTGCAGTTTGTCTTGGTTGCATGAACTTGCTTAGAAATTGTTTGTCTGACATGTACATCGCCAGGATAAAAAATGGCTATGTTTGGTGGGGCTTTCGTGGGATTTTTTGTTATTTAATATAGTTGTAGCCCTCCAGAGCTGTTAACATCTGTACAAAGCTAGGACTAGTGGCTGACACCCCAGAGGGCTGTGCTGCCTTCCAGTGTGACCTGCACAGGCAAGAGTTGGGCAAAGAGGAACTTCATGAGGTTCAACAGGAGCAAGTGTAGGGTCCTGCTTCTGTGGAGGAGCAACCCCAAGTATCAGTATAGGTTAGGGGTAACCTGTTGCAAAGTAGCTTTGAAGAGAAAGACCTTGGCAGACAGCAAGCTGACCATGAGACCAGAGTGTGTCCTTCTTGCCAAGAAGGCCAGTGGCATTTTGGGGTGCACTTAGAAGTGTGTGGCCAGAAGGTCTGGAGAGGTCATCCCCCACCTTCTACTCTGCCCTGGTGAAGTCACATCTGGAGTGCTGTGTCCAGTTCTGGGCTCCCCAGTTGTAGAGAGATGGGGAACTGCTGGAGAGAGCCCAGAGGAGGGCAGTGAAGATGACTGGGAGCCTGGAGCATCTCTCTCATGGGGAAAGGTTGAGAGACTTGAGATTGCTTAGCCCAGGAAGACTGAGAGGAGAGATGACCCACACCTGTAAATATCTTCAGGGTGGTAGGGAGGATGGTGCCAGACTGTTTCCAGTTGTGCCCAGGGACAGGACAAGGAGCAGTGGGCACAAGCTGGAACACGAGAAGTTTCATTTAGAAATGAGGAGAAACTTCTTTCCTGTGCTGGACCCAGAGCTCTAGTACAGGCTGCCCAGAGAGGCTGTGGAGTCTCCTTCTCTGGAAACCCTGCCTGGCTGCAGCCCTGTGCAATGTGCTTTGGGCAGCCCTGCTTTGGCGGGGGCATGGGCTTGAGCATCTCCTGAGGTCCCTTCGAACTTCAGCAATTCTGTACTGCTGCAAGAGTATTTGTTTCCATCTTTAATCTAGCTGATTGCTGTCTTACCTTTGCTTTGTGAAAGTTGGTGAAACTTGAAGTTCACTTGTGTGATAAAGATCTGCATGAAAGGACTTAATCAAGATTGCTTCTAGAACACACTGTGGGGATAATGCTGACCTATCCAACCAGCCATCCAGAAAAAGTCTATGGATTCAAGTAATTTATTAGTCTTGGCTCTTATTTTATTATTACTTGTATTGCTCACCATGAGTTTTTGTCTTGCTGAACACGAGATCCTGCTGGGGATTTTGGTAGCTCTGCTCCACTTCTGTTCTTGTGCGATGGAAACACACTGCTATTTTTGTTCTGTAAATGTGAATCTCTGAGTTGACAGAGGGTTTTGCAGTACACAGCCTGCTGCACCCAACATCTTGATCTGGATTCTGTGCTCTTACTCATCCCAGCCTGTTAGTGTTATCTGCTGGTTTTCAAAAAAACAGTTTTAGCTTTTATTTCCTGTCAGATCAACTTCCAGCTCAGTTTACTGCCTCCATCAAAAGTCTCTGAGAGGCTACTGTCTAGATGTCTCGAGCTACAGTATAAATAGATCTTGCAATGTGTTTATAAACAGCCTTTTTGCACAGATCACAGGGGGGGAAAAAAGCTCTAGAGGAGTTTTGAAAAAGCAGCCCTGCTTAGGCTGCCACATGTTTATTCAATAGCCTGGGCTCCTTCTGGAGCGTATGTTAAATAAATATGTGATTGAATTAGATTTACGGCATGAACTTCTCCCATGAACTGATAAAAGATGTAGCAAAGCGGTTCCCGTCCTGTGTGGCACTGGCTTGAGCAGCCCTGCTCAGAGAAAGGAGGCTTATTCTTCCCTGGATCTTATCCCTGTGAGGCTGGGCAGGATGATCAGTCCATGGAGGTGGCTGTGCTGCTGCCCTCCCTGCACTGTGGGCCTGGGGTCGACTAGGAGCTTGACCCCAGGCAGGGGCTCCCATGGCTGGTGTATGTGCAGGAACCCCCAAGCTAAATTCCCACCTCCCGGAATCTAGGGCATGTGTTTCATCATGGCCTTAGATTGCTTCCAGATGAGCGGAGGCAGCTACAGAGGAAAGCCTGTTTGCAAAGGTAGTGGTGCTGGAAATGGACTTTCTGCTCAGGCAGCCTTGCTACTAGCAATGCTGAGGGAAGGGAGGGTGAGGCACCCTCTGCAGGGTTGTCCCTCTTCAGCAGCCTACCCAGAAAACCATCTCTGGATCAATTTACCCTTCTCTGTTCCTCCAACCTCCAAAGCACACAGGGAAGATGGACATAAATCTTATAAGGAGAGATGGAGAGAGTTGGGGCTGTTTAGTTTGAGGAAGAGGAGGCTGAGGGAAGGCCTCATCGCTCTCTACAACAATCTGAAAGGACATTGTAAGGATGTTGGTGCTGGTGTCTTCGCACAGGTCATTAGTGACAAAAGTAGAGGGAAGGGCTTCAAGCTTCAACAGGGGAGGGTTAGACTGGACATCAGGAAGAAATTCTTCCTGGAGAGAGTGGT
>JAOXOE010032529.1:0-10940 GCA_028565055.1 Phoeniculus purpureus
GAGATGTTTAAGACCTACCTGGATGTGTTCCTGTGTGACTTGGTCTAGGTGATCCTGCTGTGGTGGGGGATTGGACTATATGGTCTTTTGAGGTCCCTTCCAATCCCTAATAATTCAATGATTGCAATCCCTAATGTTCTATGATTCTGTGAACTAGAGACACACACACACAACTGTTTTAAAAATCAAGGTATAAACAAAGTGACCATACAGAGACCTCCTATAAGTAGCACCAAGATGATGCAGGTACATTATGGATTGAGAAAACAGTTGATGAATTAATACAAATAGATTTTACCAGGGTTTCTTTGCAATACTCAAATTTGGCCGAATCAGTGGAATTCCATAGGCACCTCTTAACTACACACTCTTTTACACTTACTTCTTTTTCCCTATTTTTTGTTTATTCCTGAAGCACAAATGATGTCACATAACCTTCTAATCCATATTGTTTGCAAATCTGTCTCAGAGTGTAGACATAAGAGCCAATGTTACAGGAGACATAGACCTATTACTGTCTTTTCCCCTCCAAGAACAGGTGAGCTAGAAGTAGTTGAGAGTGTAGACAAGCTGGCCAGATGAAGTAAGAAGCAATTTTTTCCCCTAATAGCATTTAAAAGAAAAACAAAAATTGAATCACCAGTCTCTCAGATGACATGAAAGTCGTCATAAATGGCAATTATTATGACCTGACCCAGACAGAGGTAAAGAGATGTCTAAATATAAACTTCTAATGCCTTCTGGATGTGTCTACGTATTGGCTGGGCTTGTCTGAAGGCTTGCATGCACGCACATGGCTCTGATAGCATTGTCACAGCCACTTGCACACTTGAACAGCTTCTACAGAAACTGATGGACACTGTCCCCCCAAAGATGAGGGTTCTCATGATGAATGATAGTGTTGTTCACAGGCTGGCACTCTGGCAGAGAAAAGCAAGGCAGAAGGAATAAGGACACAGAAAAGGATTGAAATATTTGCTATGAATAGGCTCCAAGTTGAATATGCTCCATTTCCACATTTCTAAATGAAAATACATTTATGTTTTGAAGAGACATTTTTCATTTAAAAGTGACATGAACTGAAAAGAAAAAGATAAATTAAAACACAAGCAGCTGGAAAGAAAGCAAGCAGATTGCTCTGTTAAAAAACAGTTTTGAGGTGATTCAAATGGTTATTTTTATGGCTGTTCCTCCGCTTTAATAATACACTAGAATCTTTTCCTTTTCAGTTCAATGTACACTGCATGCATTTTGCCTGTGAATTACTAAAAATCGCGAGACTCTTTACCTCTTCTGTCTCCGCCTTGTTGGTTTCTGCTAAACATCATCCTTTTTTCTTGTCAGTGGCTACTGCAAGCATGTCTGAACAGCAGGTAAAGATGTGATGGATGAGATTAAATCACATCTGAAGTTTGCTTCTAGTTCATTCTACTCAGGAAAAATATGGCAATGCTATCAGACCAGATTCTGAGCAACCCTTAACCTTGGAAAATGCACATAAGAATCTGCAGGCACAAGTAGTTCATTCTTAAAAACAAACAGGTAGTTCGTTTGCTAAATAGTTACCTGTGTTATATATCCCACTGCATATTTGTGAAGCGTATTGGTAAGGGTGGATGGGAACCTGTTGTAGCAGCACTCTTGTTTATCTCATCTTCTACGGTCAGTTTCTGTTATCCTCTTGTTAATTTCTTTTACTGAATACTGCACTTTCTGTTGCTTCACCAGACACATTATGATATCATTCTTTTTGCAGAGAAGACACATATCAAGCAGCAGCTGACATCAAGAACATAGCTTATCCATGCATATGCATTGGTAATTCAAGATGCTTTATAAACTGTGAGCCTCTGAGTTCCAAACTTAATGTAGCACACAATTAGGAAGTAAACTTTCCTATAGTCAGGAATTATAACTACACTAACATCAAAAAGTGCCTGCACATATCTATTTCAACATAGTAGGAGACTGTATAAAAAAATTATGTACTTACTTGCCAAAGCACTCCACACATGGTATTCTTCTCTTCAAAGTGTCTCCTAGTACAATGCATCTTTCCTCTGCCAAAGACTACAATGCTACAGTTCTTTACATTTCCAATATAAGCCAGGCCTTCCAAGACTTCTTACTGCATTTCCCAGAAAACCTTTCCTAGATGGCACTAATTTCACATGCCTGACAATCTCATTTGGAGAGCAGGACAGCTCAAAATGCACACTGCCTCTATCTGCAAGGTTGTGCTCTGATTCAAGGCTGGAATATATCAGGAGCACAGCTGGAAGGCATAAGGTGCATAAGTGCAGTGAATCTTTCAGTTCACCTTGGTCCTCAAAGAGTGCAGTATCTGCACTGAGACTTGTCTCTAAATTACTACTCAAAACTTTTAAGTTAATAATTTCTGATCAGGGTTATCTTGCAGTCAACATGTGTGTGAACTAACACAACTCATCTATTTAGACATCTTAGTGACTTCCATGCCCTTGGCATATCACAGGCAAAAGGAAAACAAATTCAAAGTTCATTTGCAACTGTTGAAATTACTTCCTTTGAGCTACTTAGTGTGCCCAGGTACTATCCCCACACTCTCGTTAGAGTCAATGAATGCAGGCTGTGTCTTTGAGGCACTCATGAAAGAATGACTGCTTATGGCTACACCAGTAGCTGCTCCAGTTCTCCTGGATACCTTATGTTCCATGTATTACAGAGAAAGGGACAGGAAAAAAAAAAAGGTATTTTAAATTTCTGCTTCTTATGCCAACTTAAGGAACAAGAAGCTGGGAAGTAGAAAAGGGATGTGGGCTCAGGGTCCTTGGGACTGTTTCTCTGATTCTTAAGGAGTGCTTTTTCCTCCCTTGGTCAGAGTGACAACACAGGGAGCCTGAGAAGCCTGGCTGACCTTGTTGGCTAAATGACAAAATCAGAGAGATATGCCAAGCCTCAATTTTTTTCTTTACTTTATTCTACCCTGCAGTAGGTAACAGTATGAGACAAGGAAAATACTCTGTACATTATGCAGAATTAAATACCACCAACTAAAGCGGCACTTTCCTTCTGCAAATGTGAGGGATCTTATATGCAGTTTAATTTAAAAAAAAAAAATTAAAGCAATAAAATGTACATCTTGTTCAAAAAGACAAAAGAAGACATAAAACACACTTGAAAGATATCTCCTGCAGAGTAACAGAACAAGTGCTCAGAAGGATCTTGGATTTGAGAACTCACTTACTCGCCTGATAATTAAAGAGGACACACAGTACTTTTTGGAACTCTATTTGAGTTATAAAATGTCCATATTAGATATTTTATGTTCAAAACTTAATTAAGAATTCTTTGATTTACTTACTAGTTCTTGATGTACTTCCAATATACTGTTCTTGTTTTGCATTCAGAATTCGTATGCACTTGGTTAATGGTATTTAGTGCATTTTTAATGCAGATTTTCATATGCTAAATCTAGAATATGAAAGGCTCCACGACAGCCTTATAACATCTTTGCTTGCTACATGCCATGTGCATCTTACAACCTGCCTTCTGTATATAAATTAGCAGGATTCTGAAAAATAAAATAGTGACGCATAAGAATGAGAAAAAAATTACAAACTTGGCAATTATTTTTGATCTTGTGAAATCCTGACTTCTTTATCATTCATGTAAAACCACTCCGAATTTATTGTGCAAGGATTTCACCCCGTGAAATATAATTGGTTATGTGATTTGCACTATATGGATATTAATCCCCAATGATTCTATGATTCTATTAAACTTATGCAAAAGCCTTCAACTGAGATATTACACTTGTTTGTAAGGGATTTCTAAGCATCTTAATATCCTCCTTTCCCAAACTGAGGAAAAAAAACTTTCTGGAAACTGGAACTAATACCTAGAATTGGGAAAAAAATGGTAAAATAATGCCACTGGAAATATATGGAAGTGATGTTAAGTGACTCAAACATTTACCAGGTTGAGAACAGGGTGAAAAGTTAAAGGGAGTTACTTCAATATTGTTTAAAACATTTGCTGACAACAAAGTCATGCTTTATCTTCAATTTGAAGAAGCCTTGAACAGTGGATTTTAGCTGGCATGGTAGTATGCAGAAAAACATGTCAGTGTGGTGTGTGGAAATTTATCAGAAACACGTATTTCATTGTATTTAAATAGAAATACATACTTCTGTATTTCTCAATTTAGGTAGGGTATAATATAGCTTGCAGTAAAAATTAAACATAATAATTAAACATTATGGATTAAAATCTTCTTCAGCTTGTGGTGTAATTCAACAGATAAACCAAATGTCAAGTATGTCAGGAAAAATCACTCACAAACACTCTGGGATCACCAAAAAGGGAAAGGGTGATATTTGTCAATTAAAGGTCCTTGTTTGCTAGGTACTCACCTCCAGTTGTTATCTCTACTGGCATAAGCTCTTAATTTTGCCATTTGAGTTTAATTGTTTACAGGAACAACAATATAACAGAATGAGAACTGCCAAGGTTGCTCTGCTTGTCAGGATAATGCAGTTTGCAGAGCCCAGGACAAAGATGTGGGAGCCAGAGATAAAGCTTAATCAAGTAAAGAGACTTAGCACAGGTGAGCTCTCCAAACAAACCTGACTAATCAGATTTCCTGATCCTCTTCAACATACATTGTGAAACCAACAGTTTTGGTGAATCCCTAGTACTCTACCACAACATAGAGATCTACAGCTGGATCTGTCTGTAACCGAAGAATTAAGAAAGTTCCATGAGTTCAATAAGGTTCATCTTTTAAAATGCAAAGTTAATCTGTTTTTGCATAAACAGTTTAATTTACCTTAGGAGGTAGAGGTGGACTCCTGGGAGGACTTGGGGCAATTCTCTTGTACTAGCTTTTTTCCTTCCGACTTCTGGCAACTGAAACTAAATACACATTGCAATACCCGTATTGTTAAGTACTTTGCCAAAACACGCTAGGCAAAGAGGCTGCTACTTTCCCCAGCCGAAGTAATACACACCAGAAAACCCATTTCTGTGCCAAACAGTGCTTTCTATTCAAGAAAACGTGAATGTCATGTATAAAACTTACTCTATAGAGAAATGCTTCAGAGGGCAGGGCTGGCTGCTACACAGGGACAGATAAAACTCAGAGAGTACTCAAGGTCTTATTTCCAGCCCTTGAGCACGTTTCATGTTTGCATGGAACATCTATCTCCTATGCTCCATGAAAGAAGGAAAAAGCAATTAAAACTTGGATGCTGTGCCAGTTGCTACGGCACTCACCAAAGGGGAGTGACCTGTCAGCCAGACAGTTCATTGCAGCTGCCAATATCTGCCTTCCAAAGGTACCCTAAGCTACCACTTCAGCAGGAAGGGAGGAAAATATTCCTGTCATTGAGGGCACACAGTTGAGCTGTAACTCTGCTGCAAGGAGCTTATGTTTCAGGATTCCCTCTCCAGCACCTGTATCTCTGATGCAGAAGCTAAGTCTGCTTTTCACCTTTGCAATGACAAAGTTGATGAGGACATGCCTGGAAGCTGGTGTTGTTACAAGAGTCAGAGAGTTTGATTTCAGAACCATAAACCCTGCCTTCCCTTACAGAGCTGTTCTAGCAGGTAGAAAGCCTGCAAGATGTTTGCAGGTACTTGTGTGTGTGTGTTTGTGTTTACAAACCTGAAGAGACATTTCTCCTCCCACTGCAGCTTTCTACAGACTCTATTTCTTCCTACTTACACTGTGATATAAAGCTTTGCCCTTTAGGAAAAAAATAATAAAGCAAAAACTAATCCATACCATGATAAACTCAGCCTCAACTATCTGCTCCTGAGGATGAAGTTTGATCATAAGAAGACTAATAAGGCTAAATCTGACATACATATTGAAACAACCACATGGGGTACCAAAGTTTTGTTATCTGTAGCAGACAAGAGAGTTACATCTAACTAGAAATTAATTTGCACTCTCTAGGATCTCTAATATTCTAATATATAAGAAAGATCTAAAGGATACAACATATTTCTCATGTTCATTCTTCTTTCAAACTGTACTTTCCAAAGTAAACCTGTTATCTCCTTTTGGGCTCTTCCACCATTTGCATCAGGAAATTGTCACCAATGCACTAGAGGAATCACAGAATCATTAGGAATTGGAAGGGAACTTGATAGATCATCTAGTCCAATCCCCCTGTCACAGCAGGATCACCTAGACCAAGTAACACAGGAACATATCCAGGTGGGTTTTAAACATCTCCAGAGAAGGAGACTCCATGACCTCCCATTGCAGCCTGTTCCAGTGCTCCGTTACCCTCACTGTGAAGAAGTTCCTTCTGATATTTATATGGAAACTCCTATGTTCCATCTTGCACCCATTGCCCCTTGTCCTAACAGAACCTCCTGGACTGTGGATGGCTGGCTGAGTAGGTCTACCAGCAAATATCAGGGTAGTTAAAATCCCCCATGAGAACCACGGCCTGTAGTTGTGAGGCTGCTGTCAGCTGCCTGTAGAAGACGTCATCAACTTCCTTGTCCTGATCTGGTGGCCTGTAATTAATAGACACCCACGACAGTGTCACCCATGCCAGCATGCCCTTTAATCCACACCCACAAACTCTCAACTCTCAATTCATTCACCCCTGGACAGAACTCAATACATTCCAGTTGCTCTCTCACGTAGAGAGCAACTCCACCACCCCACATTGCTGACCTGTCCCTCCCAAAAAGGACATAGCCATCCATGACCATATTCCACTCATGCGAGCTGTCTCACCATGTCTCTGTAATTGCCACCAAATCATAATCACCTGACTGGACACAGCTTATTCCCCATGCTGTGTGCATTAGTGTACAGGCATTTCAGAGAGCGAGCTGAGTGCTCCAATTTCACCCTAGGACACCGAGAGGCCACCTGGTTTTCATCAAGACCAGAGCTCCGTCCCACTGGTACACCCCCAGCAACTATCCCAGTCAAAGTCCATACTAGCATTTAAAAATGTTTGCTACTTGTCTGGGAAAGTGAGTGAATTGGTATCTGCCATTACCAGTCAGGCTTGCAGATAGCCTAGTTATTTGAGAGGCAAAACAGTGATATGATGATCATTTCAAGGTGTTTATAGATGTGCTTTTGTTAATCTATGTATGAGCTGATAATGTCATACCTTATTCATAGCTTAACCTTGAATGAGACAAAAATTACTCACAATGAAATGCTGATTAATTTTAACATTAATTATGCTCTAAGACCTTTAACACACAGAAAACAAATAGTTCATTTTTTTGTTAATGGCTGCATAAAGAGGCTTCTTAAACTCTGAAGAGAAGTATTTGTTTACACCCATGCAAAATAGAAAATTCAGGAAAAGCTACACACATTTCATGATGTGCTCAAATATCTCATACTAGGGGGTCTTTTACAACCTTCTGACACAAGGAAGAAACAAAGAAAACAGTGAAAAGCTACATCATAGATAAAAGGATCTATATGTGGTTATCCCAGGTACCAGTATAGGTTGGGGACTGACCTGTTGGAAAGCAGTGTAGGAGAAAGGCACCTGGGTGTCCTGGTGAACAGCAGGATGACCATGAGCCACCAATGTGCCCTTGTGGCCAAGAAAGCTAATGGCAACCTGAGGTGGATCAGACGGGAGGTGGTTAGCAGATTGAGAGAGGTTCTTCTCCCCCTCTACTCTGCACTAGTCAGACCACATCTGGAGTATTGTGTCCAGTTCTGGGCCCCTCAGTTCAAGAAGGACACGGAACTGCTGGAGAGAGTTCAGCACAGAGCCACAAAGATGATGGGGGAAGTAGAACATCTCCCTGATGAGGAAAGGCTGAGGTAGCTGGGTCTCTTTAGCTTGGAGAGGAGACGACTGAGGGGTGACCTCATTAATGTTTATAAATATGAAAAGGGTGGGTGTCAGGAGGATGGAGCCAGGCTCTGCTCAGTGTCATCTAATGATGTCCTATTTAATGATAGGACAAGGGGCAACGGGTGTAAGCTGGAACATAGGAGGTTCCACATAAATATGAGAAAGAACTTCTTCACGGTAAGGGTGACAGAGCACTGGAACGGGCTGCCCAGGGAGGTTGTGGAGTCTCCTTCTCTGGAGGAATTTAAAACCCACCTGGACATGTTCCTGTACGACTTAGTCTAGGTGGTCCTGCTGTGGCAGGGGGATTGGACTAGATGATCTTTCAAGGTCCCTTCCAATTCCTAATGTTCTGTCATTCTGTGATTCTGTGATTACTTAAAAACTAGCACACATTCTACTCTTTCTAGCAATCATCTTTTATACGCTTAAACGCCTTTTAAATACCCATCTCTAAATCTATTTGTAAGCTTTCAGTTGAGCCATTTTGTTGGCAACTTCATGATGTTACACTGTGACTTCATCATTTGAAAGATTTAGGAAGATGTTTAATGGAAAAATATCCCCACCGATTATAACCTCAAACAACTACAAAGTGGAAATAATCAAACTATTATTACTCAGTAAACAAACCTCCACAGTTAGCTACCCTAAACAGATTGGGAAACATTTCTGATTTTCCAAATTTACAAGTTTATGCATGCCTGGTGCAACATATAATGTACTTAAGAACTGCATTTGTCATGTGTTTGCTATATAAAAATTGCATTTAATGTTATGTGAACTACCACTGAGGAAACCTAAAACCAGTAACTTTCTTGAGAAGCAAATATTATTTTGCACACAAATGGCATTTTTGTCTATCTGCTTGGGAATCTCCAAAGGAGTTTTAACACTGGAAGAATACCTGGGTTTTCTGCTGAGCTGCACAAGGAAAAATTTTAGTTATACAAATATTTGTGAACAAATTAAAAATGAGATATTAAAAAATATCTGTATTTCCTAAAAATGTTTAATGAACTGCAGTGGGTGTGGGAGTGTAAGAAGTCCTTTTTATTTCTGGTTAACTGGTATCATCTTCAGCCGTGGTGATCATCTCAGTGGTGATAACAGCTGAGCGGTGAAGTACAGGCAATGTCAGACAACGCCGCTTTACCATCCTCTGCAGAGCAGTACATTGGTTTGTAGAAAACAAATTACTTCCTCACACAGTCATATGTAGCAGTTAAAACGTGTGTGTAAAAAATTCTCTACTCATTGAAAGGACAGTCTGGAGCTGAAGTCTCAGTTCTGAGGGGTGATGAGAGGCTGTGGATATCTCCACAAATACAGTGCAGAGTTCTCTCAACTGCACAAGAAGAATTGTAGAAGCACACAGACTCACAATCTCTGTTTTGGGGCAGGATAGTGACTTGTTCGGGTTTGGAACCATGGGTGACTCCAAGTTAACTCAGAAACATGCAGGAAAAGAAGCTGCACAGGTCACCTGTATTCAGGGCAAGTGATGTCTCTCTTGCCGTTTTTCCAAGATGAATAACTGCTTCTGAAAACTGACAGCTCCTATAGCTTTTTTTTCCTCTCCTAAGGAGCCTATAAATTAGGGGTAGCTTCTTGAATTTGCATTGAAGTATCACAGTGGTAGTTCAAATGTTGTCTAAATCACAGCAAGATCTTAAATCCCTGTAATCAGTAGCCCAAGCATAATAAATAATACAGGCAGTTATCCAAAGCTATCAAAAGAGTGATGAAGTGTATCTGGCTGTTCAAACACAGTTCTGTCCTTAGTGTTTCTGTACTAAAATAATTATGTACACAGAGAAGGACGTCCCTGCAGCTGTGTACTTTACATAGTGCCAAACTACCTGAAGAAATATGATTACAAGAAAAATCAACAAATGTCAGTATTTCCTGCTCTGAGAATTAAATTCTGCACCATTTAAGGTTAGAGTAAAATTTTTGGCTGATATGAATAGGATCAGGTTTCAGGATAAGTGAAGATTTGTGTGATTCACTGCACACTCTTCCATGACAGGACAGGGTTGTTTATCTCTTTATCTGTAAATCCCAGGATGTCAGTGTAAGTTTCTAAGGTAAATGCGAATTGTCTTTCACCCCACCTGTCAATGTATACACATATTCCTGAATTCTCTGACATGGGGTCAGATTAAGAGATTCCTAAGGATGCTAAGAGACCTAACCCCTCTCTGTAGGTCTGTGTCTGTGAGACTGACATCAGGTGAGTAAGTACACATGTGCAGATTGCCCAGCTCTAAGGCTCCTTCAGCAGAACATCTGGCCTTCCTTTTACTTCTTAGCTACAACCTCAATAATACAGAGGGCTCCACAGAACAGAACGATTTTCTAGGAGTGGAAGAATGTTTCCAGACTGCAAAGTCATCACTAAGTGGTGAGGCACTGGAAACAGTTGTCCAGAGAAGGAAACGGTTGCCCAGAGAAGGAAATGGTTTCCCAGAGAAGTTGTGGATGCACTTTCCCTGGAAGTGTTCAAGGCAAGGTTGAATGGGGCTCTGAGCAACCTGGTCTAGTGAGAAGTGTCCATGCCCCTGGAAGTGGGAGGTTAGAACTAAATGGTCTCTGAGGTGCCTTACAAATTAAGCCGTTCTATGAATTTATGAACTGCTCTTAACAGTAAAAGTACACAGCTCATTGACAACAATTATACACTATCTGGTATTCCTTGTCCTGTGGTGACAGCATCCTAGAAACAACTTATGGCAAACTATATCTATATGTATGTATGGAAATCAATTCAGAGTACATTTCCCTAAGCTTTTTCATGAGCTATGGAGTAGAATTTTCTACAGGTCCGGAAACCATTTCCAGGTAAAAAGCCCTGCCACATTTGGTAGAACTTTGTAGCCCTATTAACAGACAACACAATTTATACACTTGCGGAAAAAATCCTTCCCTAACATTTTTCTAACCAAGGCAAAGTAATGATTCAGCCAAAAAAGATATTGTCTTGAAGTGAGAGTAATAAAACAACCTTAAGTCCCTTTCATCTATGTTTATAAGTACTTGAAGGCTGGCCAGGAGGGGGGGGACAGGCTCTTTTCACTTGCTCCCTGTGATAGGACAAGG
>JAOXOE010032530.1:0-10939 GCA_028565055.1 Phoeniculus purpureus
GAGCTGGAACAGAGGAGGTTCCACATCAGTGTGAGAAGGACCTTCTTGGCAGTGAGGGTGCCAGAGCCCTGGCAGGGCTGTCCAGGGGGGTTGTGGAGTCTCCTCCTCTGGAGACGTTTCAAACCCTCCTGGCCACGTTCCTGTGCGACTGGATGTAGGGGATCCTGTTGTGGCCGGGGGATTGGACTGGATAATCTTTCCAGGTCCCTTCCAATCCCTAATGTTCTGGGATCCTGTGATCCTGTGACTTCTACTGCCCTGCCTGCAGAGCCATGTCCTGTCGGACCACGTGCCACTGCAGCTGGAGGCACAGACAGCTCTGCAACCAGAGTGCTCCTGGGAGCAGGGAGATGAAGCTGAGCCCACACAAGCTCAAAGCTTGACACGTTCCCCAGCACAAGGCCACGCTCAGCCATCACCCACAGGTTCCAGCCTGACCCGAGCAGGCCAGCTCTCAGACACAACTTCAGAGCCACCAGCGCCTGGCAGAAACCACCAAGCGAGGGAAAACGGAAAGGGGCAGCGTGGTGCCGAGGGGCTGGCAGGTGAGAGCACTGTGGACACGAGGGAACACACAGATCACACCCCAGAACAGCTCTGTTTACAGTTCAGTGTCACAATCCGCTGCCCACTGCGTCCGCAGAAGCCCTTCATGGCAGGACTGCGCTGCCATCAAGCCCAGTGAAGAGTGAAATGTCCCCAGCACATGCAAAAGGAACGAGCAGGCTGTGCCAGGGGAAGGCAGGAGGGAGAGCGAAATCCCGAGGCACTGCACAGTCAGTCTGCTGCAGCACCGGGCACTGCCTGCACTGCCCTCCTGCACAGGCTGCCCGCGGGCAGGGGCAGCTCCTCACTCACCGTGTAGAGCTCGTTGGTGACTTTCAGGAGCTCCTCGTGCATCTGCAGGCCAATCTCCTTACTCTGGAAGACAAAAAGAAGAGGGAGACCCTGTTAGGCTCATGAGGTGCACTTCTGGAAGGAAAATGCACTCTGCAGCCAACAGCGAAGCTGCAGGACTCCCCAGCACTACAGAAGAAGAAATGAGGTGACTGTTTATCCCCAACTAGCTGAACAAAGGTCTGAGGAAGTTCTCCAGTGCTGTCAGACTACTGGCAGGGAACACCAGGGCTCCAGCCCAAAGAGCAGAGTCTGGTGACACTGGTGAGCTGGCAGGACAGGCCAGCAGCAAGTTGTCTTATTAAATCCCATCATCAACCCACTCCTGCCAGAGCCAGAAGTCCTTGTTCCCAGCCCTTCCAAGATCCAAGATGCCCAAGTGGATGCTGCTAATCCCCAGCAGAGGCTTTCACAACCCTTACAGAGACCAAAGCCACAGCAACTCCTCTCATGCCTACAGTGTTTCCTTTCCCTCTCTCAGCTGCCAGTGCCGTGGGTGGACCTTGGCAGCACCCCTGGCTCTGGGTGATGCCCATGTCCAACACCTCCTGCTCCCTCGGAGATCCTCCCTCTCCCGGCTCCCCTGCAAACACAAGACTTGCAGTTCTTGGCTCTGCAGGCGACTTCACAAACCCATGGAGGCTTTAATTCCAGATATTAGTTTACAAACAAGCCAGCCCTGAAGCATAAGAGCAGCCCCAGGGGCCTTGTTTACAGCCCTTCAGAGCTGCTGGCTGACATCTGCCTGCTCCGGGAGCTGAAATGATAGTGTTGGCGCTGCTGCCAATCCACATCTGGGCTCCGCTTCTCCCGTTTGGGAACGGAAAAGCCAGAGCACAGATGGTCTCCTCTGCCAACCCACCGGTGATAGGGGAGCCTCACAGCAAACTGGCATTTTGAGTTCCTTTGATTTCCTACAAATCCCTCCCAAGCCAACACATGCGAGGGCAAACAGCGCAGCGAGCAGCAGCCCTCACGCCGGCTGGAGCCGCTGTGCTCTTCTTTGAGGGCCGTGCTTGTCCATAGATCACCCAACCCAGCTTTAGAGACCACGGCAAGGAACGCCGCACAATCCCATTGATTTATCCTACAGGCACAATCCCATTGATTTATTCCTATCAGAATCGCAGAATCATCCTGCCTGGAAAGGACCTCCCAGATCACCAAGTCCAGCCGACCCACAACAACAACAACCCTCCATACCTGACAGATCCCCAACCACATCCTAACCCCCTCCATCCCTGCCCCTATCACAGGGCATGAAGCACTAAGGCTACATGGTTCTTAAGTACCTCCAGGATGGGGACTCAAGACTCTTCCTGGGAAGGCCCTTCCAGTGCCCAACCACTCTTGCTGTAAAGAATCTCTTCCTAAGATCCAACCCAAACCTCCCCTGCCTCAACTTCAGACCACAGCCCCTGCGTCTGTCAGTAGTTACTAAGGAGAAGAGGCCAACAGCCACCTCTCCACAATCTCCTTTCAGTAGAGAGCCATGAGGTCCCCCCTCAGCCTCCTCCAAACTAACCCTCCCCAGCGCCCTCAGCCTCTCCGCACACGACCGGTTCTCCAAACCTCTCACTCCTCTGCTCCGGACACGTTCACAGGGGTGAGTCCAGAACGACAGACAGTAGCGCTTTGCCCTTGTGCTCAGGACTGACCTCCAGTGCGCAGTCACCTCACTGCCTGGGCCCAACACGTAATGCCCTCACCCACCCATGGACCTGAGGGGCTCTTTAAAGCCACCTGCTGCTGGACTCTCCATTCCTAGCCCACTGTGACAGCTCAGAATGAAAATTATTGGGGCTTGCTGGCTTGAGCACTTTACGTTTCGAGTTTACCTCGGCCTCCTGATTGAAGTCTACCCTGCTCCTGCCTTGCCTTCAGCAGCGCATTGGCACTGCGCTGGCCTGACCAAACCAGGGCAGCTCTCAACAGCGAGATTTCATTCCGAAGAGGTGACACCGGTGACTAACGAGGGTTCCAGCTCCACAACCACCACTGGGAACTCAAGAGGGATGCAGAGCCTCCAAGCTCCTGGGATGAAGAGCCTCCCAAGCTCAGGAGTAAGTTCACGGCCAGTGTCAAACTCCCAGCACCTGCCAAAATCCCATCCACTCCTCCTGCTTCAGGAAGAAGCTGATCCAGTCTCCCACCTCCTAAGGCACGAACTCAGCAAATCACGGGAGAGGCTGCGACTTGGGTTGCTGCTCAACGTTTCTGCTTGGCTGCGGATCAAGTCAACTCCTACTCGGAAGCCCAGCGGTTGGATGCTGCTGTGGATGCACAGGCTCTGCTTTCGCACTCCCTTTAATTACACCCCACAGCTCTCCACGGAATCATCTTGGCTAGGAAGCGGTTATGATAGCTTGGCGATGTTTAAACTAAGTATAGACACCACCTCCCACCACCCAAAACCACCCAAAGCCCCAGAATAAGACAGATTCTTTCAGATTTCCTCAAATACCTCCTGCACTTCGGAGCGCAGTCAGGAGACACAACATCCCGCCAGCTCCTCGGTGGCTCGAGGCACCCACAGCACAGACAGGGCTAACAAAAGCGACCTGGACAGCCCCTGCGCACCCAGCGCTGACCCTTCAGTGATGAGAAGATAGAACTGAAGGCAAAGAGTGAGGCAGGGCTGGGAAGAGCAGAAGGGCTCAGCATTCGGTGAATATTCATTAATTAGTTCATCTGAATTAGCAGAAGGAACTTGGAAGAGTCCCCTCCTCGGAAGCCGACTGACGCACGCTGCTCCCTCTCTTTCCCGTGCGAGGTGCCAAGAAGATGCCAGTTACCAGGAGGTGCTAAGCACCCCCAGCCATCTGGAATCCCCAGTCCCGCTCCCTCCTGCTGACACCAGCAGCCATTAGCTGGTCTCCAAAAGCTCCCTGTGCCTTGCTAACGAGCAACAGAGCTAGCGAGCATGCATCCCCCTCCCAGACACATCCCCGACACGAGTGACGCACAACCGGCGCTGCAAACGGGGCGCTCAGACCCCGCAGGAGCTGGCAGTTGCACGGAACCCCTGAAGCCAAGGCTGCTGTCCCAGGGCAGAGCCCGCACCCCAGCCAGACCTTCGCCAAGCAAACAGAAGGGGAGAGGCTGGCACTAGGAGCAGCGGCCCAAGGTCAGTCAGCTGGGGGCTGGAGCTCCTGCCCCATCCCGCGCTTGCTGTGCGGCACAGGAATGTCCCTCATTTTCAAACCTAACTTCAGGCTCCTAACAAAGCAACAGAAAAAGGCTCAGCTGGCAGCAGAGGGTCACTGCCAGGAGTCCCACCGAGGAGAGGGGCCCACATACTAGGGGGTGCGATGTTTAAAGACCTGTTTGCTAACAGACACTAAACCCCAAACACCTTGCACCCCTCTTGCTGGAGACCAGCGCAGCGTCCTGCATCAGCACAGGGCCCCCAGCATCCAACCCTGTGATGCTGGAGCCTCTTCCCAACACAGGCAGGTGAGGAGCTGGAAGACTCCCCCCTCCTCCAAGTTTGCTGCCCTCCCTTTTCTAACACTCCTGTGACACTACACTTGCATTTAGGGGAGACACCACCAAAACGTCATCCCAGGTCCCTGGACCATCCATAAAACCCCACACTGCGGTGGAGCCGCTTGTTTCATGCCCTCCCTTCCTACCCAACACCAGCGCTGCCCTCTGGCAGGGCGATGGCTCCGCCTGAATAGGTTCATTAAGACTCCTGCTGCTGCAGCCAAAGGCAAGGGAGAAGCAGCAGCACCTCCTGGCAGCAGTTGTGTCTCTGAAGACAAAGGAAGGGGCTCCCTTCCACACAGACACCACTTCTTCATTAAACCTCTGTCCAGGACACCGCTGTGTGGGGCACGACGAGATCCCCCGGCACTGAACACAACTAAACCTTCCTGTGGGGAATCACACCGCGTGGGTACTGCGGACACCACAGAGCTTGGACCCAAACGTGTCATTTCCTCGGAAGAAGCAGCAAACGTCTACCTCCTGCTGTGGCTGAGGGCAAAAAGGGGAGGAAACACCTGCCTGGCCAAGGGGCTGGTGGCATGCCCCTCTCACCCAGGGTTTGCCTCTGCCAGGAGGACGTGCTGTTAGGTTTCACAGTGATGGAGACTCACTCTGACAGCAGATCCAGTCGGATCTCTGCAGTGACATCTTGGTGTCCCCATTCATCAGCTGCCCATTAGCAACACTGGCAGGGGCTGCCCAGGCGGGTTGTGGAGTCTCCTTCTCTGGAGACGTTTCAAACCCTCCTGGCCGTGTTCCTGTGCCACTGGATCTAGGGGATCTGCTGTGGCAGGGGGATTGGACTGGATGATCTTTCAAGGTCCCTTCCCACCCCTAATGTTCTGGGATGCTGTGAACACTAACTCTCAAGCCTGGAGAATCTCCTCCTGTGCCAGGAGCGGGACTCACACTGGAAGCTCCACGGTAAATCACCCAATTGAGTTTTCTTCCTCTACCTTCCCTCTTAGCAGGGTTTGTGTGACTGTCAGAGCAGGCAGGGAGGTTGGCTCTTCATTTCAACTGCCCAGGCGAAGCTGCAGGCCAGGGATGCTGCGACAGAGAACCCTGGTTGCCTGCACTGCTTGTGGAGCTCTCCATCTTACCTGCAGGTCCTCAGCACAGCCTCTCTCTGCAGGGGTTCCAAGACACCCTGAAACACCTGCACAGCTCTGTAGAGTCGCTGATGGGATATGCTCCTCACCCAAGGGAGCAGCACTGCCTCTACAAGCTACATTCACAGAATCACAGAACGTTAGGAATTGGAAGGGACCTCCAAAGACCATCCATCCAGTCCAATCCCCCTGCCACAGCGGGATCTCCTAGATCCAGGCAGGAAAGCTTTTGCCGGGAAAGAGGAGCCATTGCCCAAGAGGCCACCCGCTCCCCACGTTTCACATCTGCAAGCCCAGCTCACCTCACCACACCAACCCTGGGGAAATGAGCAGGGGAAATCCCTCAAACCACAGTCCAGACCCAGGGACAGTCCCAGCAGCAGTTGTACTGCAGAAGCTGGCAGCGCAGGAGATCCCGCAGCCTTTCACAGAGGCCACGTGTGACACCAGGGAGGCGGTGAGGAGGAGCTGCCGGCTGAAGTGTTACCCAGCATCTCCTCCACCTCCGATAATCTGCTTCTATATCCCACAAACCCCGCGCCCGAGGCCAGTGAAGCTACCACCGACCTCAGTTGAGGCAAGGTCCACCTGGCGTTGGCTCAGTTAAAGATCTCTAACTCTAGCACTAAAACTTCGATCCCCAGACGGCTCCCACCTCCCCATCTCTTAGACGTGAGCGAGCCGAGCCACCAGCCTGACGGCGAGGACCACGCACTGCCAGGCAGCGGGAGGCAGAACACTTGAGTGGAGATGAACAAAACACAGAGCCCTGATCAGGTGATGAACAACCCCCTCGGCTGCCAGGCGCCATCAGGGAGGCCGAGCGGAGCAGCAGCTCAGCAGCCGCCATTGTTCTTGGCGGGTACCGCTGCCCTGATCAATTGGCTCTCAGCTGGGCACATCCCCAGATACCAGGTCCCTGCTTCTCAGCAGAGATTGTTTACACTGACATAATGAGAGCCCAGAACACAAACCCCCCAGTCCCCCCGCAGCGTCACAACTCATTAACCAGCTCTAGATGGGAGCAATGAAAAGTGACATTGCTGGGAAAGAAGTTCCCCTAATTCATCATCACAGAGCAACAGACCCTGTAGCTGAACCCCAACTGCAGGAGATGTTTTAACCCTTGTGGAGCTGGGCTGTTTGCCCTGCAGTGCCACACAGCCTCCCCAGCAGTGCCGCAAGCACCCAACTCACCTGGACTTACAACCCGGCCGGGGAGAACAGTGAGAGATTCCCCACCCCAAGCAATCTCGTGGCAGCTGCAAGGCGGACCGGGTGTCCCACAGAGCCTTGTCCCAGGACGCTCCTGGTCCTCAAGGTGTGCCTAGGGCTGCCAGGGGGGACGTGCAGCCCCAGAGCCCCTTCAGGCACAGGGGGCAGTAGGTTAAGAGAAGCAATTAACCTGGATAACCCCAGTGGCAGCAGCCTCCCTGCCTGCACTGTGGGCAAAGGATGACACAAAACCAGCCTTTCCCATGGTCCAGCTGAGCCCTGTTTCCAGGGACAGGCAAGTCCTGCTGTGATTCAGACCCCAAGGGATGAATGGGGTGAAATGGTAGATCCCACACAATCCGCTGTGAAACCTCCTTTTGATGAGGAGCAGGTGCAGCCTTTGGCAGACGGAGTCGGCGTGGCTTCACCTCCCCTGGCAGGAGATGGGGCGGGAGGAACGAGGAGCAGCAATTTCTACTGACGGTTGGTGCTGTGCCCTTACAGCTGAACTTTACATTCAGGAAAGAGGAGGGAGGGGGAGGCAGAGGAGGAGCAAACACACAGAACTAATCCCGCTGCTGAACAGGTGGAACCCTTGGTCGTCCTGCGCTGGCTGAGGGCTGACCCGCTACAGGAAAACATGTGTCCTTGGTTGAACATTGGCTGGGTTTGCCCTGTGGTTCCATGCACCAGCCCAGGGGGAGTCAGTGGAAGGGCCATCTTAAAACCATGCTGGAAATAAGATGGTAACAAGAAAAGGACTTCAGCAAGGGACCTTGCCAGAGACTGTAGGACACCGAAGGTGCTGACTCACTGTGGCCACTGGCTCGTGGCAATAACTCCACTAGACTTGTGAGGCATGACTGACTCCCCTTGGGCACCTGCCTGCCCATCATCACAGCTCACACCCACTGCCCCTTGTCCTATCACTGGGTGCCCCTGAGCAGAGCCTGGCTCCTGACACCCACCCTTCACATACTGATCAACATTCATGGGGTCACCCCTCAGTCTCCTTTTTCCCAGCTCCAGAGCCCCAGCTCCCTCAGCCTTTCCTCAGCAGGGAGAGGCTCCTCTCCCTCCATCACCTCTGTCGCTCTGCGCTGGGCTCTCTCCAGCAGCTCTGTGTCCTTCTGGACCACAACTGGACACAAGATTCCAGATGTGGTCTCACCAGAGCAGAGTAGAGGAGGAGGAGAACCTGTCTCTTGATCTGCTAATCACCTCTCTTCTGATCCACCCCAGGATGCCATTGGCCTGCTCTGGCAGGGGGATTGGACTAGATGATCTTTTGAGGTCCCTTCCAATCCCTAATGTTTCTATGATTCTTGGCCACCGGGACCCATTGCTGGTTCCTGGCCATCCTGCTGGCCACCAGGACCCCCAGTCCCTTTCTCCTCCACTCCTCTCCATGAATCTCATCTGATTCATTTACTCAATCTGTCTGTATTTCCAGTCTCAAGCAGCCCGGGATGCCAGTGGCCTTCTTGGCCATCAGGGCCCATTGCTGGCTTCTGGCCACCAGGACCCCCAAGAGGAACACTCATTGCAGCTCCTTCTGCAGCAAACAGGTGGCCACAATTTCTAGCAGACACTGGGGTCACCCAGAACCCCTTTGGTAGCCAGGGTTGTTGCAGATTGAAGCCACTTGAGGAAAGGAACAACAGGGTCTTTGGGTTCAGGTTTTTACGTTGCCAGGAGGGCAGGAAGTTGTGCAGCAGAGGGTCGGTGGCTGTGCTGTGGGGATAGTTCAGAGAGGACCTTCAACGTGGGCTTTGCTGGGTGCTTGGCTCCCATCTGAAGGCACTGGCAAGCTGAGATGGGAGCAGTGGGGCAAGGTGGAAGGGGAAGGCAAGACTTGCAGCAAGAATGGTCTTCCTCTCCGGGCAAGACGCCCTCTCCTTTGGCTTCCTGCTGCAAACAACCCCTCAAGTGTCTTTCTCCTCTCTCAGTCCAGCCTCCGCAGTTCCCCTTGCGCCAACTGGGGCACCAGCAGCAACTGGGGAAGCCGTCGCTCGAGCTGGAATAGCCTGGGCAGAGCCCCAAGCCTCAAGAAGAAGAACCAGTCAGGAGAAAGAGAGTCTTTGCTCTCCGGGGAGGGAAAAGGCAGCACCGACGACGACTCTGATGACGCCAAGTCCAGCACGGTCAGCAGACCCTCGTTGCACCGCCGGGCAGAGTCCCTGGACTACCGCAGCTCCCTGGACCTGCCAGAGCTGCTGCAGTTGCCCACCGTGCGCCACTCGCTCAGCATCAGCCCCGTGGCCGTCCTGCCCGCTGAGTACCAAGACTGCAACGGCAAGATGGTTCACGTCCCCAGCGAGTTCTTCCTGCGCGTCGATGGCCACAAGGAGGACGCCGCGGACTATGAGGATGATGTGGAGGACGTGAGTCGAGGGGGAATTGGGGGTTAAAGTGGGTTTTCCACTCCGAGAAGGCTGGTGGAAAGTGAGGCTGGGAAAGGGGTTACTGCCCAAGGGCTGAGGGGTGGCTTCCACTTCCCAAGAGGTTTCTTCAACGAAGAGGTTGAGCTGTTGCAGGACAGTGGTCCTTCATTAGGGAAAACTCCAAGGGGTTGTCCATTCATGTAATTTTTTGAAGGAAAGATCGTTCCCCTGGCCTGGGACACCTCCAGAAACGAGCTGGAGTCAGGCAGCTTGCTCACATCTTGCCTCGCGAGAGCTCTTTGCCCTCTTGAAGGCTGGAAGGGTGACTTCTGCTGAACTTCTCAGTTGCTTTGAGAACTTGGGATCTCAAAACGATTCCTGCCTGCAATTCTTGCTCCTGTTCACATCTCACTGCACCACAGCCCTTTACTCCCACCTGTTCCATTGGGTGAAGGCGACAGCGCCCAGCACATCTCCATCCCAAAAGCCTTCACCCTACAGGTGCTGTGAAGCGCCGTCTCCTGCCCTGTCCCCTCTCCCTAAAGGACCGTGAAAGTCTGTGAAGAGGCAGGAAAATAAAAGAGGAAGAAAAGGTGTCTCTTCTTTTCTGTCCAGAGTTACTGCTACCGGATTCGTAAAGTCCTGGAGCCCTACAAACCCCAGTGGTGCAAGACTCACGAAGACTGGTCCCTCTACTTGTTTTCCCCACAGAATCGGTGAGAGATCCCAGTGAGACGGTGGGGGTTGTGGGGATGCACTAGAGGGCACTGATGACACCAACCTGGGAGGAGTGGCCGACACCCCAGCAAGCTGGGCTACCATCCAGCGGGACCTGGACAGGCTGGAGAGCTGGGCGGGGAGACATTGAATGAACTAGAACAGAGGCAGTGTAGAGTCTGGCATCTGGGCAAGAGCAACCCCAGGGACCAGCATAGGGTGAGGACTGACCTGTTGGAGAGCAGTGGAAGAGAAAGGGACCTGATGGTCCTGGTGGCCAGCAGATTGGCCAGGAGCCAGCAACGGGTCCTGGTGGCCAAGAAGGCCAAGGCATCCTGGAGTGGAACAGAAGAGGAGGTAGTTAGCACATCGAGAGAGTTTCTCCTCCCCCACTACTCTGCCCTGTTGAGTCCACATCTGTCTGAAAAGAAGATGGGTTTAACCAGCACTAATAATCGCTGTTATTAGCTCTTATTTACTCATTAATAACAGCTGAAGCTTGTGGAGATACCAGCTGGACTGATGCTGGTGACACAGTCGCTGAAGGTTTCTAAGGAGGCACCATATACAGACAGGAGCTTCTTGCTGACCCAAACCTCTGAGGGCTTTTTTTGCCTCCCCACTGTTTTCTTCAGGTTCCGAGTGATGTGCCAGAAGGTCATCGCCCACAAGATGTTCGACCACGTGGTGCTGGTCTTCATATTTCTCAACTGCATCACCATAGCGCTGGAGCGACCAGACATAGACCCTCACAGCACAGTGAGCTCCTGACTCATTTTCTTCCATGATCTCAGCATTCAGATCTTAAGACCCTGCAAGACTTGTTGGAGAGCAGTGTAGGAGAAAGAGACCTGCTGCATGGTCCTGGTGGCCAGCAGGGTGGCCAGGAGCCAGCAATGGGTACTGGTGGCTGAGAAGGCAAACAGCATCCTGGGGTTGATCAGAATGGGAGTAGTTAGGAGACAGAGAGAGGTTCTTCTCTTCCTCTACTCTGCCCTGCTGAGACCATGTCTGGAATGTTGTGGCCAGTTGTGGGACCCTCAGGTCCAGAAGGACACAGAGCTGCTGGAGAGAGCCCAGCGCAGAGCCACAGGGATGATGAAGGGAGGGGAGCATCTCCCT
>JAOXOE010032531.1:0-10938 GCA_028565055.1 Phoeniculus purpureus
ACTGCCCTGGGCAGTCCAGTCCAGGCTCTGATCACCCTTTCCATGGGGAAGGGCTTCCTAACATCCAACCTAACCCTTTCCAGGCCCTTCCGGCAGCTTCAGGGCCTGCTTCAGGCCCTGCTCTCTCCTCCTGGCGCTGGGTGCCTGAGAGAAGAGCCTGACCCCCACCTGACTACAACCTCCCTTCAGGGGGCTGGAGAGAGGGAGAAGGTCCCTCCTGAGTCTGCTTTTCTCCAGGTTCAACACCCCCAGCTCCCTCAGCCTCCCTGCCAGCGACTTTCCCTCCAGTCCCTTCCCCAGCCTCGTTGCTCCTCTGGACCTGCTCCAGCCCCTCAATCTCCTTGAAGTGAGGGCCCAGCACTGCCCCAGTAGCCGAGGGGAGGCCTCACCAGTGCCCAGCACAGGGGGCCTCCCCAGTGCAGATACAAATTTCAAACATCAAATTTTAAAATAACACTTTTTCTTTCTCATGGCTCACATTTTTTGGGGTTAGTTCTATTGAATAATGAACGTTCCAAGGCTTTAGGTTTTTAGAAAGCGGAGTATGGATTAAGAAGAGCAGATACAACAGTCGTCCAGGAGGGACCTTTGCTCCTGGAGTAGTTGATGCTGAAAACAGTCTTGTTTTATAAATCTGATGATGTTAAAGAACCAACTCAGTTTTAAAATAAGACAAATGCAGGGGTTTTTTCAGCTCTGGACAAGGCTCACATGAAACACACCGACGTTTCAATAGGCCACAGTAGCCCCCAGTTTAGGACATGGGCTGCTGCACAGGGAGAGCAAAACAAACTGGTGTGTAAAAAACAAACCACAGGATCGCTCAGAATTCGTGAACCAAGTCTTTGGGGATACTAGGAGGGTTCTTCTGATATGTTCCTGGATATGTTCCTGTGTGACTTGGTCTATGTGATTCTGCCGTGGCAGGGGGATTGGCCTGTGATTCTGTGAATGCATTACACAACACATTAATTTACAGCTACTCACAGAATCACAGAACATTAGAGTTTGGAAGGGACCTTGAAAGATCATCCAGTCCAATCCCCCTGCCAGAGCAGGACCACCTAGACCAAGTTGCACAGGAACGTATCCAGGCAGGTTAACCAAGAATCATCATCGGGGTGGTTTACAAAGGGGTAAAGAGAGGTTGCATTTACTGAGCTGCTGGGAAAAGTATAGTAGGAGAATCCAGTGCATTTCCTGGCTTAACCAAACATGAGATATGATTTCTCTAAGCACGGTCACCAGTGCTAAAACAAATATGTGATGGCATATATCAGCAAGAAGCATCTTCCAAGAGGATTAAAGGTTTTGAGATCTTTTCCTTTTGTTCAAGGCAATAATATATTGGATTCTTTGGGAGTAATTAAACTTGAAACTGATCCAGCTTGCGCTGGGGGGTTTTTTCTCTCTCTTTTTGGGTACAATGCTTCTTACAGTTTATAGCTAATTGGCAGGTGAGCAAGATAAGTAACACTGAGCACCACTTGATGCTGTTACTGCCCAAGGGAGGGATGGGGCAGCCTGCTGTACAGGAAGAGGCTGTTCAAATCCACATAGATGAGCGTAATGAATTTTCACCTGAGGAGATAATGCAGTGACTTAACCTTCCGCAAGAAATGAGACCTTGCTGTACCAGGAAATTTCTTATTGAGAAAGTGTTCCAGAGATGACAGCAAAGCTGCTTTGTGGCAACCTAAACACTAAAAAGCCTGTAGGTTCCTTTGCTACTTGGTTGAAATTACAGAATCAGAGCACTTGACTTGCACTCAGACTTTGCTAATCCCCGTGGAGCTTTATCCCCTGTTTGTCATTAGCTGACTGTATTGACAGACTCCCCTGCTTGTCCTCCCTAACCAAAACAGCAACAGAAAAAAACCCTCCTTTGCATCAAAGGGAATTTTCTTTCAACTTTGACCACATTTCTTGCTGTGATCAAGCCTGTTGCTAAGAGAAAATACAGTGGTGAGGAATGGGCAGATCATTATTATAATTACTCTTGTTATACCCCAGTCAGAACAAGCCTCTCCTAGCACTCCGCCGGATTAGACAGCAGTGTGAGCTTTAATTGAAAGAGTTAGTGACAGTCCTGTTGCGTTTGGAGCCAGGAGAAAGCCCAGCCACAGCATCAGCACATGGTGCAGGGGCTTGTACTGCTCACGAGGCTATTGAACATTGTCTGCCAGGGAAGGGGATGTGCCCTGCTGTCTGCCAACAGCGTGGATTTTATTGCATCAGTCCACTTATTTCAGGGGACTCAGTACCAGCCAGCAAAAACCTCTGCAACCTATGTTGAAACATCTGCTCCTGCTGTGCCAGGGTTTCTCAGTCTGACCCAGATGAGCTAAATTGATGGTCAAAGCAGGAGCAGAAAAACGCTTGTTGGAAGTAATGCAATGGAGAAAGTAGGACCTGAGTCTTCTGGCTGCTACTGACCCAGGCACATCCCCAGACTGATGCTGTTTATTAGCTTGGAATCTTATATAAACATTAAAATAACCAATGAAAGCTGTAATAATTACTAAGCAGACACAAGGTTCTTCCAACCATATGGGTGTCCTTGTGACCAAAATGGCCAATAGCATCCTGGGGTGGATCAGAAGGGAGGTGATTAGCAGATCAAGAGAGGTTCTCCTCCCACTGTACTCTGCCCTGGTGAGACCATATCTGAAATACTGTGTCCAGTCTGGGCCCCTCAGTTCACGAAGGACATAGAACTGCTGGAAAGAGTCCAGTGCAGAGCCACAAAGAGGATGAAGGGAGTGGAGCATCTCCCTGATGAGGAAAGTCTGAGGCAGCTGCGTCTCCTTAGCTTGGAGAAACAGAGTGACCTCATTAATGTTGATAAATATGTAAAGGGTGATTGTCAGGAGGATGGAGACAGGCTCTTCTCAGTGATATCTAATGATAGGATAGGGGGCAATGGGTGTGACCTGGGACAGAGGAGGTTCCCCTCAATATGAGAAGGAACTTGTTCACGGTGAAGATGACAGAGCACTGGAATGGGCTGCCAAAGGTTGTTGTGGAGTCTCCTTCTCTGGAGACATTTAAAACCTGCCTAGCCATGTTCCTGTGTGACTTGATCTTGGGGATCCTTGTGTGGCAGGGAGATTGGGTTAGATGATCTTTTGAGGTTCTTTCCAATCCTTAGTGTTACATGGTATCTGTGACATAGAAGAGATGAGGCAACAGAAGTTTCAGGAGCCAAGCAATGGAGCAGGCTGTGAAGGAAGGCACAGAAAATCATCGAGCTAGATTGCAAATCATATGAAAAGAACAGCTTTTAATGATTTTCATAATTCAGTAACAGACTGACAAATAATAGGAAAGCTGATTCATATTGCAGGCTTAGTTTTAACTTCCTAAGCCAATGCTGAGTGAGTGAGGCTCCGAGCTCATCCAGCTACTGCTGCTGACTGCCCCAGCTCAGAGCTGCTCTTCAGGCAGCTTCAACAGAAGCTGATAGATGCTGAACTACTTACTCAAGGGCCAAGACAAAATATCTGAGCAGATTAGGATTAAAGTTCTGTTTATCCTGGCCTCATCGAATACAAAACAATCTCACTTGCACTTTCCACAATTCACTGGTAACAGCAGCAGGCTAAAGGCAATTTGTCTTCTAAGGTCTAATAGCAGGAACTCTGCAAGAAAATGCTCTGGAGCCTTGAAAGACAAAATGTGGAATTCTTAAGCCTGAGTTGTATATGAATTTAAACTGCAAACTCAATTCTCTTCATGTGTGCAAATAAAAAACAGCTCCTGTTAATTTCTACAAATCTACATTAGTTTGTGAAGTAGATGGTTCCAAGGGACTTGGCTATGAGTTTTACTGTGCCATGACCGCCCTGCACCCTACTGCAAACCATGCACAGATCACCATCATCCAAGGAAACAGACCTTTGCTAAGTGTCCACAGAAACACAGAACATTAGGGATTGGAAGGGACCTCAAAAGATCATCTAGTCCAATCCCCCCACCACAGCAGGATTATGGCACTACATTACTTAGTAGCCTAGTTTCAGTGAATATGGTGTAGTCTGTGGCAGATAATGTTAAAGGAATGTTTTTTAATGCTCCTAGTGCAAGATTTCATGTCTTAGTTTGCAGCAAGGGCAGGTGCATGAGATAAGCTACATGCCAGTTTCATAGAATCATAGAATCATTCGGATTGGAAAAGACCCTTGGGATCATTGAGTTCAACCATCAATCCTACTCTACAACTTCACCCCTAAACCATATCCCCCAACACTACATCTAAGCATCTTTTAAACTCATCCTGGGATGGTGACTCAACCACCATAGGCTCACAAGCAGCTGGGAAGTGGAAATTTGAGTAATTCTTCATGTCTGAACACCCTAAAATGATTCCGTACTCAAGCAGGCTACCAGCCTTCACATTGACACGGAAAAGTTAGAAGTGATGTGACCAGAGCCATGCTTCATTATTCAGGAGAACGTGTCATAGCACTGGGGCCACAAGAGTTGTCCAAAGTCTCTTGGATGTACAGATCTTCTTTCATTTCTGTGTGGGATTCACTCTTTCTGACCACATAGCATTCAGATCTAAGCTTGGTTATGCTTTGAAAACCACCTTTTCTTTGGAAAGAAGGGAGAGTATTTAATCCACTGCCACTTTCACCTGGAAAAATGACGACAAGACCTAGTAAATGCTAGGAGGATTGGACTGGGTGATCTTTCGAGGTCCTTTCCAATCCTTAATGTTCTGTGATTCTGTGAAAAGAAGAGGCTTTTTCTTACATTCCCAAGTGTATAAGGAAAACTACAACATATACCCTATTTCTGCTGAAAACATCATGAAAAACATAAGCACATCAGCTTCAGAAACTGTGCTGCAAGAGCTGTAACAAATGCCTAAAGTGGCGTTGAGAATATCTGAAAACAATGCTCCTGCGTCTCCCAAGTGGCTCTGTGTTTCATACAAGTGCTTGCTCTGAAATAGCGGTGCTAAATAAAAGCTTCTTAATTTCCCAGGCAGTACAAATGGAGTGATTTATCTTTCATGTGGAAGAAAGAAGGGAAAGGATTATCTTTTTCACCTCCTGCATTCAAAAGGTATCCCATCAAACCGGGGATGACATGGCGTTTACATGGATCACTGCTTAGTCACTCGAGATTCAGCATGGCTGAAAGATGTCAAGTGCAGGGCAAACACCTGCATATGGCAGGACAGTGGGAGCTATACATCGTGTTTCAGAACACTGAGGAGCAGAATTAAAGGGTGAAATTGAAATTATTGTGATGAATGTCACGTTCATTTCATACAGCAACCTTCCAGGAGGATTGGACTAAGATGATGTTTCGAGGTCCCTTCCAATCCCTAATGATTCTATGATTCTATGATTCCAGTCTCTGAAAGGGGACTGTCAGAAGGGTGGGGAAGGCTGTTCACAAGGGCAGGGAATGATAGGACAAGGGATGATGATTTGAAGCTGGAAAAGGGCAGACTGAGGCTGGACATGAGGAGAAAGTTCTTGAATCTGAGGGCGGGGGAACCCTGGAAGAGGCTGCCTAGAGAGTTGGTGGAGGCCCCATCACTGAAGCCATTCAAGGTCAGGCTGGATGGGGCTCAAGGCTATTTGCTCTAGTGAGAGGTGTCCCTGCTTGTTGTAGGGGAGTTGGACTAGAGGACCTTTGGAGGTCTCAATACATTCTATGTTTCTATGAATACAACAGGTCTGCAACACAGGAAGAAGAAATATTCATTAATGTGTTGTTCTGGTGTCAAATATTCAGGAAATGACAACCACAGATTCACAGAACATTAGGGATTGTAAGGGACCTTGAAAGATCCTCTAGTCCAATCCACAGCAGGATCACCTAGACCAAGTCGCACAGGAACATATCCAGGTGGGTTTTAAACATCTCCAGAGAAGGAGACTCCACAAACCCCGTGCGCAGTCCATTCCAGTGCTCTGTCACCCTCACTGGGAAGAAATTCCTTCAAATGCAGAGAAGTTTTGCAGAGAACATCCATGAGACAGAATTTGCTGTGCTGGAACTGCCTTTGGAAAAGGATGTGCTCCTGATCAGACAGCCCTGGGCATAGTTCATGTTCCCCACACTGCCACTGATGGATCTCACGTGCGTCAGCGGGAAATGAAGTTTGCAGGAGTCTCTCTGTGGTATCTACAAGCCTCAGGTCAGGCTTTGTTAAGTCCAACGCTGTGCGAGTGGCGAGGAAAAGCACCATCCTGCCCTGTGGAATAATAAAAGTAGTTGATGCATGGGGATTTTTTTTTGCAGTGAAACTTTAGTGCTTTATCTCATCAGGGCTTCCAAACCTTTCAGAAACACTGCTTGAGGGCTTCCTTTCATGCTGCAACGATGCAATGAAGGAATTCGCAGCTAAGCAGAGTGTGCCCACACAGACAGAATGGACTTTATCTATTTCTCTCTGCCTGCTATCAGTCATAGCCGGAGATATTAAACTCTATCCCAGGCTTTAAATCCTTCTCTTTGCTTTTAGAGATAAAGGGTGACAGCTTTGTAGAACTGAAGGCTTGGACATCACAGAACCACAAAACACAGAACATTAGGGATTGGAAGGGACCTCGAAAGATCATCTAGTCCAATCCCCCTGCACAGCAGGATCACCTAGACCAAGTCACACAGGAACATGTCCAGGTGGGTTTTAAACATCTCCAGAGAAGGAGACACCACAACCCCCCAGGCAGCCTGTTCCAGTGCTTCATCACCCTCATTGTGAAGAAATTCCTTCTCATATTTATATGGAACCTCCTATGTTCCAGCTTACACCCTTTAAAATAAAATGTACGGAAACGTTTCTTTGGCTTTACAGCCCTTCTGAAGTCAGTCAAAGAAAAGGGCAGAGAAGACTAAAAGTCTGCATGCAGCTATTTTCTTGGAGCTACAGCTCATGATTACAATCACACCAACTACCAGCTCATTTAATCTAAGGAAATTGTTCTTGAATGACAGTGCTGCAATTGGGATGAAAGTGTAGACAACTTGGAAGGGAAGTTTAAAAGTGTTGGAAGAAGCACTAAGTAGGTTCCATGGTACAGGTGTGTTTGTTAGCACATATTCTGCAATGTGTTGTTCTTAGCTCTTCTCTTGTAGGAACTCTGTTATTTAACTAGGATTCATATGGGAGGAGAATTGCTTGTAGTTCTCCTACTATTTCTATGAATGTTCCCCTATAAAATAAAGCTGCCAGGTCCTAATGCTGAGTCAATAACAAATTATTCATTAGGAGGCAAATATAGCTCTTAAACACTCTCAGATAATTCTGTTACTTGTGGCTTGATATGAAGGTAGTGAGTTAATTATTTATCCTACACATGAGATTCACTAAATGAGCTGTGATTTGCGAGATGAGACGGAGTCATAAATTAAAGCCCTGTAAAAATTGTTCTTTACTCCAAATGGAAAGAAAGAGTATTTGTGCGATGAAGCAGTGATAGACATTACTGAAAGCCCATAGGTCACACAGCTTCTTCAGAGCCTCAAATCGCTTATAGCTGCTTTCCCAAAGGGGCTGCATCTTATTTGGGTGTTTCTCATTCCCTTGTCACACCCTAAATACAACAATATTCCTGGGTTTTATCTCATTTCTAAACGAAAATCCTCAGGTTTATGTTACCTGCTCAAAAACTGCTGCATGTCTGAAGACATCAGTCTGTCATGTCTGAACCTGGTATGAAACCCAGAATCATTGTTATTAGTTCTGGGGTTTTATTTTTAAATTAAAGTTGTCATTTCTTTACTCATTTTTATCTGTCATTAGATCCAAAAAAGAGTGCTTGGTTCCACAAACTTTTAAATCACGATTTGAAAATTAGATACTGTTGATTAATTCCTTCAGCTAGCGAGGATCTGCAGGAGGCAGCTGTAGAAAAGAAACCTTCCTAGTCATAAAGTCATAGAATCATTGACTCATGGAACCATAGAATCATCGTGGCTGGAAAGGACCTCCAGAATCATCAAGTCCAGCCCTCATCCCAACAGCTCCCTAACCCCTAGACCATAACCTCATCTATTAGTTTTTTAAACAACTCAGGGATGATGACTCCACCACCTCCCTAGGCAGGGACAAGGGGCAAGAGATAACACGGTTGTCCTCAGACAGCCCTTCACTGAATTTAAATTGTGTTAAAATATTTCACTGCATTTAATAGTAAAGGATCTCTTTAGAAGAGGATGAAGACAGTTCTGCCATGTCACAGTGCGCTGTTGTGCACCTCATGCTCACTCTGAGTCATGGCAAACACCTTCAAACTCCTTTCCTGCAGCCGTAGCAGTTTTGGCTTCTAATTATTCCTTGCTTACTTCTCAAATTTAATTCATCGTCTTCCCTATTTAAACCCTGAAATTCTGTCCCAGCCGTCTACTGTAACTGCAGCCACCACATCTTCCTTCCAAGCTCTTGGGTTACCTCCTGCCTCTGTTGCTCAGATCTTCAACCACTTCACACTTTTGTTACAGCACTTAACCATGAGTGTTAATTGATGGACTACAAGTGATGTGAGCGTTGGCCTCATGGCTCGTGACAGCAAGAGTTTTGCTATTGTGCCCGACAAAAGAATTAAGGGAACTGCTGTCTCCTATCACCTTACATGCAGCTAGTGCCTGAGCTCTGAGAGACCTGGGGGTAAATTATTAATGGAGAGGGGAGAGCCTGCTGGGGCACCTGCCTGGCTTGAGTGGGTCTTGGCATCTGACTTCAGGTAGGAGACACTGGCAAGTAACTCAGGGACGAAAAAGCCTTCTAATAAATTCCAGGTGAAAATCTTTTTGGCCAATGAACGGTTAAACAGCAGGGATAAGTCACTCCATCTCCCTCCTTTACACTCTCCCCAATGCTGCAAGTTTAATAAGGCAAAATCAAAACCATCTAGACCTGGAGCTTTCTGAGATTTAGGACTTTAAAATGTGGAGCACCTCATTATATCTGGGTACTTTCAATAAAAAGGGGAAGATAACTGCTGTCACGTCAGTGTCTTATCAGTGATATTTGTTTGACTTCTATTTCCAAAGTGCAGTGCTTGCTTTCTCTGGTGCTGGAATCAAACCCCTTGTGAGCAGGTACAGTATGAGGAGATATATCAGTTTTCACTGAAGAACTTTAAAAAGGAGAAGCAGTCTGCGGCACTCGGGAGGAAGAAAGAGCCATTGTACAGTACAGGTATAACACTTGCAACATGGCCAATTGACTTCCTTCCTATTAATCAACTACTCTGTTTACCTTCTGATACAAACCATTTCAAAACCATTAAAACTAAGAGGATTAGCATCACATTTCTGGCAAAATGCTCCTTAATTTCAGCAAATCCTACTTTCACTCTCTGAGGAGATTTATATAAGAAAAAAAAACCCCAACAAGCCAACCTTGAAAGAAATGGATTGTTTATTGTGGCAAATTCACTGAAACAGGGATAAATTATATCTCCCATTTAAAGTAGGAGGGGGAGAAAAAGAGGGGGAGAAGAATCCGATTCTCTCAACCCAGGGAAAGAGAGGGCTGCAGAAGAATTAAGTTACCAAGCAGGAAAAAATTTCAAAGCAGTCCTGAAATGTGAGTCAAATCCTGACAACGTGGAATAATTGTTCTGTGCTGGCAATGTACAAGCAGTTCCTACTTTTGTAGCCTTTACTTCGGAAATGGTTCACTTAGTCTGCAAATAACACCGCCAGCCAAAAGTTCAAGGCCCAGAGTTCGCCTTTTCATTTGCCCTGGGAATCTGTCTGACACAGACAAGGGTCACAGAATCACGGAGCATTGGGGATTGGAAGGGACCTCAGAAGATCATCTAGTGCAATCACCCTGCCACAGTAGGATCCTCTAGATCAGTTCACACAGGAGAAGGACCAGGTAGATTTTAAATGTCTCCAGAGAAGGAAACTCCACAACTCCCCTGGGCAGCCCGTTCCAGTGCTCCGTCACCCTCACTGAGAAGTTCCTTCTCAGATTGATACAGAACCTCCTCTGTTCCAGCTCACACCCATTATCCCTTGTCCAGTCATTGGGTGCCACTGGCCAAAGCCTGGCTCCATCCTCCTGACACCCACCCTTCACATATTTATCAACATTAATGAGGTCACACCTCCAAGTTCAAGAGCCCCAGCTCCCTCAGCCTTTCCTCATCAGAGAGATGTTCCACTCCCTTCATTATCTCTGTGACTCTGCTCTAGACTCTTTCCAGCAGTTCTGTGTCCTTCTTGAGCTGAGGGATGCAAAACTGGACACAATATTCCAGATGTCATTTATTTTCCAGGGTCACTTATTTTAATTTAATTTTATTTGGCTTCCATCCTTGATTGTAAGAGTTTTGCATATAATTGAATGGGGGGGGTGGGGAGAAGAAACTGCTCCAAATAAATTGATACCTGCTTTAAACAACACATAGCATCAGCTTATTTCTTACTTCATGCCGTGGCAGGCATGGAAGAAGGAAATTAGGGATAAGTACACATAAAAAGAAAGTTTTATTTGAGTGATGTCAAGAGAAATGATCCCTGATGGCAGATAAAATTAAGAGAATTTAAGCAATTCTAAGAACTTTGAGGCTGCACCTTGAGTACTGGGTCCAGTTTTTGGGCCCCTCAGTACAAGGGAGACACCGAGGTGCTGGAACGCGTGCAGAGGGGGGCAACAAAGCTGGGGAAAGGCCTGGAGAATAAATCTGACAAGGAGAGATTGAGAGAATTGGGGCTGTTTGGTTTGAGGAAGAGGAGGCTGAGGGGAAGCCTCATTGCTCTTAACAATAATCTGCAAGGACACTGTAGAGATGTTGGTGCTGGTTTCTTCTCACAGGTAGTTAGTGACAGAACCAGAGGGAAGGGCTTCAAGCTTCAACAGGGGAGGTTTAAATTTAACATAAGGAAGAAATTCTTTCCAGAGAGAGTGGTCAGGCACTGGACTGGGCTGCCCAGGGTGGTGGTTGAGTCCCCATCCCT
>JAOXOE010032532.1:0-10938 GCA_028565055.1 Phoeniculus purpureus
TGTCCAGGAGCTCCTTGCTCAGCCAGGCAGGCCTCCTAGCATTCTTCCCTGCTTTCCTCTTTGTTGGTATACATTGCCCCTGGACACATAGGAGGTGATCCTTGAATACTGACCAGCTGTCCTGGGCCCCTCTTCCCTCTAGGGCTTCATCCCATGACTCTTTGGCCAGCAGACCCCTGCAGCGATCAAAGTCTGCATGCCTGAAGTCCAGGGTCGTAATAAAGTTTGTTGCCCTGAGGATCTTAAATTCAACTGCTTCATGGTCATGGCAGCCAAGGCTGTCCCTGAGCCTCACATCGGTCACCAGCCCTTCCCTGTTGGTGAGAACAAGGTCCAGCACAGCACCTTTTGCTATGCTTCACATGTGGAAGAATGAAGATTGACATAAGCATGTAAGAGTAAAGCCATTATATGTAGTTTATTCATTGGCAAAATGTTTTAACTTATATGAGGTAGCCAGTGGATGTCACTAACCCATCAGCCATACTGACCAAAATCAAAAGGATAGTTGAATATATAAAGATTGATGAATGTTTTGCCATTTTAGCAAGACAATTTTGTAAGCATATTAAGATAATTAAAATGTTGTTCACTGCAAATTCCACTAAACTCTACTATGACTTTCACTAACCTTCACTATGAGAACTCCTTATAGTGCATGTCACAATATCTTTAAACAAGTTCTTTAAAAAGAGTATCTTAGGCAGGGTCAAGTTAATTGCCCCAAGGTATTATGCAACTTCGATTTGCTGGATAGATTTTTCATTTTCTCCTCCCCAAAATGCTCCTCCTTCTTTCAGAAATGCATCATTATAATCTACATATTTGCCTTGATGTGACCAAGAAATACATTCTAAAGCAATCTGCTAGACATTCCTTACTAAGCCGATGTTTCTTTTCCAGAGCATTTGCAGTAAAATAGTCATTATATTGTCTTTCACTATCAGATGCTTTAAAGAACCACAACAATATTTGCTTCATCTTTTTGCAAACTGTCATGAATATCACAAAAACACAACAGGAAAGTTGTTTTTAATTAAAACCTGCTTGAAAAAAAAATAACAGAAAGCAAAAAATTTTGGTCATAAACATTTGCTTTTATTATTAAGCTGACCCCTAATACTGTTTTACTATGGGTTCTGGTAACACCGTAGATATTAGGTCTGCTTAACCAAGGTATCTGATTAATTTATATGAATTGCATAATGACTTGATTCCTCATGGATTTAATAGCTGCCATTACAGGAAAGATTGTCTTGTTGTCAGCCAATAACATTAGCTTACCCTGAATAATGGTTAAAGGTCATAAAACAGCACTTAGTGTGATTCATTTCATTAATCAAAACCATGTGTGTTTTATTAAGATCTCATGATCTCGCATTTGATATTGGCAGTCTGAAGTGAAGCCCAGAAGATTTTTAACCTTCAGCACCCTGAAGAACTGTTATTCTTTGATACTGCTGGCGCTCACTTCAGAGAGCACATCTTAAATGTACCCTTGAAATTTTTCAAGGAGAAGCAGAGCTTACTTAATTTCTAATAAAAGTAAAAATTATAAACAAGTTATGAAGTCAGAAAGGATTTACAGGGACACAAATGTAGGCTCCAAATTGGACGATTTGGTCCTAAAGATCCACTCTTCTATTTCAACTAAACAATTGCATCACTGCTAAAATTGCCATTGACCTATGCAGAACTCTGTATCATTAGAAGTCTCAATTAACTTTAGGTCAATTTTATTAAGATAAAAGACATTTTTACTGAATCATAAACTTTGTCCTGTACTTTTCCCTAAAGTCACACTAACATTTCTCAAAAAAATATTGCAAGCAATTAAAAATGTCTGTTCCATGACTCAACAACAGAGATAATTGAGTCTATCGTTAGATAACACTGCTGAATCACAAAGCTTTTTTTTATTTAAGAATGGAACAGTAGTTGAATCTCTGAATTCAATCGATAGCTGTTCTTGGGAAAAGGGAAATTTACATGACGTAATAGGTATTTAAAACAAAACCTCTAAAACTTAGAGAAAGGAAAGAATAATTACCTCTAGCCTACTATCTTCAATACGAAAATTTTTATAGACTTATAGAAAATTTTTCTACTTTTTCTATTATGGTATCTGTAGTTTTACCTCAGTCAGAAATGTAAAATATTAATCAAATTGTGGTAATCTAGAACAAGATTCTAAATGTAACAGGAGCAAGCAAGTACTGTCATTCTGACTTTGCAATTTCACCTCTTAAGCAAGAATCCTGCTTCATTATAGAGTTCTTAGATTTTAATGAAGTTATGCACGGATTGAGTGGTTTGCTTTAAAGAACAAACCGTGAAATGGGAGCTTGCAGTAGGGAAAGGAAAAGAAGTTCCCAGTTGCAGTATCAAAGTGAATAAAGAGACATTTAGTGAGACATTTCAATTCCAATATTAAGGGAAAAATAACATTTCAAAACACTGAACTTTAATTACCTGATGCATTGTGCTGAGAGAAAGCAACAGTCATAGAGCTGTAGATTGTCTAAAAATATTAACTATGTTTCAGTTCTTGCTCAAAAAGCATATGATTGTCAGGATTTATTGAAACAATTATGCTGTACTCTAACCCCTGCTTAGAAAGAAGGCAGTGGCATATATTTATGGTCTGTTTTTCTAACAACGACATGATGTTCCTGCAGTTGAACAGTTATTTGGTGTGAGGGACAAAAGAAAAAAGGTATTTTGAAAACTGCAAATATTAATAGTAAATTTACTGGAAGTGTTACAGTCAGTGTTAATAAGAACGGTGTTAGCATAATTTTCAAGCCACCTGCTCAGAAAATGGTGTGTTGCATGATGTCAGTTTTGTCACTTTTGGTTTCAGTAGTTTAGACAGACAAAAGGCAAATAAAAAGGCAATTTTCTTTACAAACTTTGAATTCAAAAGGGTTTTTATTTCCAGAAAATATGTGTAGCTGACAAGAGGAATCAAGTGCCTGAGTCCTAAGAAATTTGTTGCTTAAATAATTGCATTATATTTTTGAGAAATAAGATCCTTTTCGTAAGACTGTAATTTCGCTGCACAGAGGAAGTTAATTCAGTCTTTTGAATGTGCATTTAGTCTGTCTTATCTTCTAGTCACTTGTTTGATCCACATCAGTGCAACCCGTCTATAAAAATTTTGGTGCTGTCTGAAGTTTAAATTTATAATAAATTAAATCAATATAGAAAAAAAGGAATCTACACATGCATGGAACAGATTATGTGAAATGATGAAAAGTTCCAGCTCTAAATTAATCATTGGTATAGAATGCTACAGTGCCACAATACATATGTAGGTTGCCAGGACAATAACTAAAATGGGAGTAAAAGAAAGCAAAAGAAATGCCTTTGAAAATAAAAGCTTTTACGTGCAACTAAAGGACAAAACAGCAGTGTAACAGCTATTCCCACATCTGTTATAGCATACTAAAGTTTACAAAGTACCTAAGTTACTCTAGGATAATGGCCAATGTTGCCAAAGTCTGCATCTTGTCTGAACAACTGTGCTTTAAAAAATAAATGATGAAGAAAGATTATTATTTTTAAAAGATTTTAAACGGATTCACTTCTGCTACAAATCTAATTTAGGTTATGTCTATGATAACTAACTGGTGGACTACAGCACTTTCATTATTCCTAATGATAAGCCCCCTTTCTTAAATCAGGTGACTAACTATTGTGATAACTTGTATTACTTAGATAATTCATTATGATAAACCCTCTTAAAGAAATTTAAAAAATTACATCAGGTTTTTAACAAATCAAAATATGGATTTAAAAAATTGAATGTTTACTTTGGGAAGTGCTAGAAAAGAATAGTGATTTCCAACCTAAATGGAAGCCTTTCATATCCCCTGAAAATAATTCACAGGATGAAAACCAATTTAAAAATAAAATAACAGCAAGAAAATAATGGCATGAATGTTATTTTGAAACTTTCTTCAGTTTCTGAGAGGGCAAGAAATTCCAGCAGTCTTTGAGATGTCAACAATTTATCAAGGCAAAATAAAATTACTCAAGAATAAAAACAACAGGGAAAAAAACCCCATAAATCCCTCATGTTCCTAGATGACAACATTTAAGATTTTATCCAAATTTCTGAATAACAAGGCACTCCTCAAGCAAACAGAGCTAGCAATGTTTATGAATTAAGTGGGGGAAAGAAAAAAGTTTATCATCCTGCTTGCAAACACCCTTCAGATATTTAAACAGATGAATAAGCTATCCTCTCAGACTACTCACCAGGCTAAACACTCCCAGCTCTCTCAACCTTTCCTCCTAAGAGAGATGCTCCACATCCCCAGTCATCTTCATTGCCCTCTGCTAAACTCTCTCCAGTAGGTCTCTGTTTGTCTTGAACAGGGGAGACCAGTACTGGACACAGTACTCTAGATGTGGCCTCATCAGGGCAGAGTAGAGCAGGAAGATGACCTCTCTAGACCTAATGAAATGCCATATCTGTGATGATTAGCTGCTAAATAGACAACCTCATCTTATTCCATTTTAAAGTGATCATGATGTAGAGTGGTGATTAGGTTTATAAATTAGGAGTCATCCCTCTGAGCTCAATAGATTTTTCTTGTACAAGTAAAGGTGTCTGTAGCAGACCTAGTAACAAAACTGTATTTGAGCATTCAGCTTTTCTTGGTTCAGTGCTGAATCTGATTTTGATTTCATATTGCAGGTTTGGACTTCTGTATATTCAAATTATGTTTATGTATATGTCAAGAAGAAATACAATTTCTTCTACAAAAAAACCCCAAGCAACAGACTCTTTGAAAGGGACATTTGAAAGGGACAAGTTGGTTAGTGCTTTCCCAATGTTAACAGCTGTTATTTTGTAGACTTCTAGCAATAATATTTTTAAGAAGCTCAAAGACAATACTGACACCACAACAAAAAATCATTTTAGTAATTCAGACAGATTGTTTTAACTTATTTGATAGAGTTGAAGCAACAGGAATAAAGAAATGAGGTCAAGTGCTTGCTGAGCGCTCCAGCGTGGGTGGATCCCATCCTGCTCCATAAACTTGTCAGCATCTAAATTGTGTCACTGACCATTTTCTCTTCTATCATGAGGGCTGTATTCTGTTTCCATCCTTTTCATTTCAGGGGTCTGAGCACTCAGAGGACAAAAGATCTTGCTGATGAAGACTGATGCAAAGTAGGCATTCAGTAACTCAGAATTTTCCTTGTCCTTGTTCATCATGTTTCCCCCCACATCGAGTAGAAGATACAGATTCTCCTTATTTCTCCTTTTGCGGTTAATTAATTTATAGAAACTGTTTTAATTGTTTTTAACTATATTGGCTTGATTAAGTTCTGGTTGGGCTTTGGCCTTTCTTGTTTTCTCCTTGCATAGCCTCAAAAAAAAGGTTGTACCCTTCCTCAGTGAGAAAATAGGAATACTGCATTTGACTTGTAACCCAATTCTGCTCTAGGGGAGTAGATGTATTCCTAGTGTCCCATAGCAGACATATTTTAGTACTTTCTATTCAGGCAGAGTAAAGGTTTAGTCTACAGATAGTTTCAGCTTAGTGTTGCGCTATAAGAGCACTCCACAGCTGGAAAACTCTTGAACTTCCTTCTGACTCTCATATAATCATATATAGATTTTGCTTCAATTGAAATCAGGGCATGAGTCCAGAGAAAGAGTGAAAGATATGTGTCCTGGATTTGTTGCACCACAGAGTTGGAACTAAGGGAGGAGACAGGAGAACTAAGAAGCCTGTTTTCTCAAAATACACATCATCTCCAGTCCTGTGCCTACTTCTCTTTTTGCCATAGTGGTAGTCTATACTGTATGGGATCAGTGACCAAAAAGATCAGATCCGCTCACATTTCCAGAGGATCTTCCTGATGCTGGAACACATAAATATTTATCTTTCACATTTTTCTTGCAGAAGCATTTACAATATTGGCACCAATATTGTTAAAATGTCAGTCTACTCTAAATGTATTTTTTTACAATAAACCTTCTCTTAACCTTTATTATTTGACAATACTGCAACTGTTGTAATACTGAGATGTCGCCTGGGTTTCAAATCATCATGTTCAATTTTATATTTCTTCTTCCATATGTCAATAAAGCTGGAATAATTATCAGATCTTGTGTAGGCAGAATGCTAAACCAAAGTTTCAAAGGAGCTCAAACCTGCACTATATGCCAGAGAGAAGTAGTTTATTTCCTTCCAAATAGGATAAACAAATCTATATGTGAGTAAAAATGTATTGCATTTCTATGTGAAATCAACAAACCAAACTCACAGCCTATCACAAACCATCAGAAAAACTGAACTGTGAATGTAAATGGCATGTTAGTAGCAACAATTTTCAAATGTACTTCACCACCTATTCCCATTTAAATCCTATCAGTCTTACTCTTTTCTATCATGAGAAGTGACGTGGGTCACATGAACTTTACTTTTAAAATGGAGGAAATTAGAAGTGAAAGGAAAGCCTAATTTGAATGAAAATGACAGGATTTAAATACATTCCTGAGGGATGCTGCTGATACTTGAAAGACTTTGTGAAATGCGGTTTAAGCAAGTTGATACAAACAGCGTGTGATTGGAATGTAAAGGTTTAAGGATGTGTGTTTACCTTCGGTAGGCTATTGCCTAAAGGCTTAGGTTTAAATTACAATTAACCACTGTTATTGCAATTACTGTAGCTGTTAGTAGGAAAGACCAATGATTCAGTGAGGAAATTAAAACATTATATTATTTCAGAGTGGTCTTTACAGAAGCTGCTAGTTACTTAACAGTATCTCTATTGACTCTGCACCTAGGTTCCTTGTTCACTCCTGGCTGAATCTTACCACAGAATCACAGAATTATTGAGGCTGGAAAAGACCTCTAAGATCATCCTTTCAGGTGGTTATAGAGAGTGACAGTGTCCCCCCTGAGTCTTCAGGCTAAACAACTGCAGCTTCCTCAGTCTTTCCTTGTAAGACTTTCCCTTTAGTCTATTCTCCACCCTCATTGCTTCTCTGGACCTGCTTCAGCACCTCAACCTCTTTCTTGAAGTGAGGGACTCAGAACTGCCCCAAATACTCGAGATGAGGTCTTAGCAGTGCCCAGCACAGAGGGACAATTACAGTTGGCCTTTCATGCCAACTGGGAACCCTGCTGGCTCATGTTCATGAGGTTGTCAACCAGTTCTTCCAGATCCCTCTCTGCCAAGCTGCTCTCCAGCTGCTCATTCCCCAGTCTGTAGCTGCAGGGGGTTATTGTGGCCAATATGTAGGACCCTGCACTTGGCCCTGATAAACCTCATCCCGTTGGCCTCTGCCCATTGACCCAGCCTGTCCAGATCTTTTTGTAGTGTCTTCTTCCCCTCCAGCAGATCGACAGTTCCCCCCAACTTGGTGTCATCTGTAAATCTACTAAGGGTAGATTCAAGCCCCTCATCCAGGTTATCAATAAAGATATTGAATGTAACCGGGCTCAGTACTGATCCCTGGACACCACCGATCACTGGATACCAACTGGATGCAGCACTGTTCACAATCACTCTCTGTGCCTGCTCATCCAGCCAGTTTTTAATCCAGCTGAGGGTATAATGGTTCTATCCATAAAAACTTCCCACTCTTCAGGTAGTATTTTAGAGCACAGAAATGCCTAGAAGCCTCAAAAGGTCAAATCCTTTAGCTTGCTGTTCCTCTTGCAAAGAACTGAGATCATTACTGAGTGAAGGTCAGATACAGGAGGATGTCCTATACTTGCTGGTCCAGTTTAGCCTCATGTAACGTTACACATAAGGTACTCATGATCAGAGGAATTTGTCATAAGCTCCCTTCATTTTCAGTGAGAAGAGACAAACATCTGCTTCTGATGTTGGGTTGCTGCACCCTCAATTATCAGATGACTACACAGAGACCAGGAGGGGATTATTTCCCTAGTAGGAGTCTTAATTAGGACCTACATATTAAAATTTTATTTATTTTGCATTGTGTGTATGTGCAAAGAAATGTAATCTTGGGATTATTTATGGTGTTATTCCAGTTCAAGGAAAGTCTGAAAAGGTAAAACCTGGGCATTTTGATCATCTGTGGGCTAAGTGAGAGGTACCTTGTACATCCCACGCCACTCAAGGGACATAAAGTGAAGCTGAGACATCTCTTGCAGTGATGGTGAAAAAAGGGCTGTACTAAAATTGGAAAAGTAAGTAGGAGCAGAAAAAGTGTATGGGATCATGAAGGCTGAGTGGGTGGATTTAAAATTTAAGAAATATTTTAATTCAAAAGTTAAGCAGAAAAAAAGTCTTGTTATATTTCATACTTGTTTTGAAAACAAAACACAAAACAACAACAATAAAAAATCCCCAAGCAGACAGGAATAAAATGTTTTAGCTGAATATAAATAGTTTACATGGCACAACTTTATAAATATGTCTAAAAGTGTCAGTGAAATCATTATTATCCCATTAATTCATTGGTGTCAGGCAGTCATTAGAGAATTACGCTATCAGAATTCAACTTTTCGTTTTTCAACATACTGTGGCAATTTTTGGTTTTTAATCTCCGATTTTGACTATGCTGTTCTCCTTCAAGGGAAAGTATTAACTGCAAAAAAAAGGCAAAAAGAATTGGAGAATAATCAAATTAATCAAATTCTGAAGAAGATTCTATACACAGATTCGAATTTTGAAGTTGATACTGCTTTCTATAATGGAACCGTGGAGAGAATTGGAATAATTAATGAGAGTGTACAAAGACAGCAAAGATACAGAACCAGATTTTTTTCTTTGGGAAAGAAATCTAGAATTCTCCTAAAAAGTTAGTGTTCTATTTTAGCCAGATTAAAAAAACCCAAACAACAAAACCATGACAGATTGAACCAGGTGTCTTCTACTCTGGAAATCTAAGTTATTTATTGTGAATCCATACAGGAAACACTCATAATTAGAGTGATTGATAACTCCTGTAAAGAAAAGAAAAATAAAGGACCAGATCAGACTCAATACAATGTCAGTATCAGGTTTCCTCATTATGGAAAAACTCTTGATGCTGCTCTTGATGTTCTTAAAGGAATTTAACATTCTGAAGCTACACTTCATCTAAATGAGACATTAATATAAAGGAAGAATCATACACTACTTTGGGTTGGAAGACATCTTAGAGATCATCCAGTTCCAACTCCCCCTGCCATGAGGAGGGACACCTCTCACTAGATATGGTTGCCCAGAACCCAGTTCAGCCTGGCCTTGAGCACTTCCAGGTTAGAGGCATCCACAAGAACTTTTGTTCTTGCAACTGAAGTCTTGCATCCTTTTTATAAGGTGATGGACTTCAGGAAAGGAAGCTGTAGTTCAAAAAGTGCACCTTATTGAGTCAAATGTCTTAGAATTTATGGAGTTTTCTTGAGTTTCCTAAAGATTCCATAGAATTCAATACAACATAAATAATGTCACAGAGGTTAGTTTGCTTATCCAAATATAATCTGAGTGGTAACAAAGACTGATATCTGAATGGAGGTCATATCAAATATGGTCTCAAAATTTATGGTGTTGGTCATAGAACAGAATCATTAGTGTTGGAAGAGATCTCCAAGATCATCAAGTTCAGCTGTCAGATCTATACTGCCATGACCACTAAACCATGTCTTATTGCTAAATTTCAGCTTTCAAAATATTGCATTGGAATTTGAGGTAGTGCTTTTAAATTATATAGCAGCAATATATGGTGTGATGGAGGTAAGCTCCACTGCAAAAGGAACAGAAGTTAACCTCATGGTGTAAGGGTTTCAGCATGAAGCTTATCTAACCAAGCTTCAGATATCTGCCAAAGAGACATGTGTGCTTGCCACCAACACGATACGTTCTATGTCCTTATGTAAAATGGAAAGGAAACGATAATTTTTATCAACTTGCTCACATAACCTATTTCAAATAACTCCTTTAGAGTGATGCAAATCATAAACACAAATACTACTTTCTCTTCAGAACAGTTCTGTGGAGTGTCTGAGGAGTGTTTCTCTGGCTTTCAGTGTTTTGGAACACTTGTGGATCCTTCTGAAATAAATGTCAATGACAGATCTATCTGTGACTACAAGAGAAGGGACTGAATGGCTTTTGCCGTTTCATTTGTAATCTCTATGCAAGTAAATAAAACTGTTCCAGAGTGTGAGCTTGTAGTAGGCTTTCATTGTCCTTTTGATTGTCCATTTGTTCTAAATTTTAGCACAGTCCCTGGACTGTTTTGTGCCAAACAACAGCCTCTCAGACAACTGCTGCATTGTCCAGAGCCAAGGGCCACTCTCAGTTTGAATTTGGCCATCCTAATTTGAGAGAAAAAGATGCTCGATGATATTACATGCCATTTATGTTAGGGCCAGAGAATATTCCTGGCATATTGAAATTTCTACTGTAGGTATTCTCTTTCAGTTCTACATGATGATGAGCTCTGGAGCCATATAACCCCCAACATGTTCATTTTTTTTCTAAACTGTTTTGGTATAGAACTTTCTAGGAACCTCTAGAAATCTAAGGTCATGTGGAATGTCATATAGACTTTACAGGAACTACTCTACAAATGCAGTGGAGTTTCAGTATGGTCTCTATGAGGGCATAGGCAATTCTCAGGCATTTGAGACTCCAGTAGTCTCCACCAACACTTCTGTGAGCGGATGTGAAGGAGAATTAGTTCACTAGTGGCTTCTGGAAAATTATTAAACTTTATATAATCAAATCTATCAGTTATAGAGTTAATAAACCCTTTTCCATTTTCCCTAAGCTATCCATTTTCTGGCAAATTTCATCCGAGATCTCATCAAGACCTAACTGCTTTATCTTCTTTTCCCTTATATTTAATTGTGGTCTTGAACCCACCAGAACCTCAAAAGATCATCTAGTCCAATCCCCCTGCTACAGCAGGATCACCCAGACCAAGTCACACAGGAACACATCCATATTGTT
>JAOXOE010032533.1:0-10935 GCA_028565055.1 Phoeniculus purpureus
CACCCACCCTTCACATATTTATAAACACTAATGAGGTCACCCCTCAGTCTCCTTTTCTCCAAGCTCAAGAGACCCAGGTCCCTCAGCCTTTCCTCATCAGGGAGATACTCCACTCCCTTCATCATCTTTGGGGCTCTAAATGGACCATTGTGATTAATCATCTGAGGAAAACTCACAGGAGCTGTAAGAGACCTTTAGTGAGAGGGTATGTGTTTTGTTTGATCTGCTGTGGATTAAGTGGATATGGAAGAGCCACAACAAACCTGAAGAGTCCAAAGGGAGAAGTGTTATTGTTTTAACACAAGTTTTCACATAAATGTCACACCTTGTTTACAGGTGAGGCCAGAACCTTAAGCTATTGGACTTCCCCAGAGGTGAAGCAAAAATTGAAATCCAGCTCACATTGTAAAGGTCAGGCTCCTGTCTGAAAATAAACACCAGGTATAACTTCCATGGGGCAGCAGTTCACAAAATCACCCAGCACATCTACCACTAGTAGTGCATCTAGTGTTTAAAAGTCATCACTTATTGTCAGGCATTGTTGGGCCACTGGAGGAGGGTGTACCTGCAAAGGAGGGTACCTTACAACCCCATTAAGCAGCTTCCCCCTAGGTTCAGACATCAAAAGACTAAACACATTCTGCAGACACAGGAATGGCTGGAAATGACTCAGTCTCTGATATTTTTCTCTCTCTGCCCAGACTTCTGGCTAAAAACCTGCCATTTCCAATGCATATGACTAGGGCAGTCATATGATATCCTGATAGTCCCCAGTCAAATCTCACATGACTAGGAAATAGAAAATGTTTGCATGGGGTCATGAGACTAAGTGTCTTCCTGCTGGTTGATGAGGAGGCACAACTGATATTGTGAGCAGTGGTGCCAGCTCCCCACAAGACCTGTGGGCACTGCATGTCTCACGCATGGCAGCTTTTGTTGGCAAGGCAAAACGTGAGCTTGCCACAGATTCTTGTAGCCGCTGCCTCTTGCACCAGTCAGCTGGTGCAGTGAATGTTCTTGTGTTTTGCAAAGGTGAACCAAGTTTTCTATATTTACTGTGATTTGACACTGTGTCCTGGGTTTTATTTCCGAGGGTCTTCAAAACATGATGAAACTGAGGATAATACTATGCTTAGGAAAAAATAACAGGTTTCATTAACAAAAAATGATGAGTTTTGTTAACAAAGAATAAGAAACAGTTAGAAAAAGACTCTGTAAACCACTGGCAAAACAGATCCCCCTCAATCGCAATGAGCTAGCAGCCACCCAGAACTGCATGGAAACCTAACCATAGTATGATTTAGGTTGGAAAAGACCTTCACAATCATCGAGACCCACCATTAATCCAACTGTCCTCAGCCCAGTGCTAGACTATATCCCTAAGCTCCAGCTCTACATGACTTTTAAACATGTCCAGGGATGGTGGTTAAACTTCTCACCTCTGATTCCATTAAAAACTCTAATAAAAAATTCCCTGCACCTCCTCCCCATGTGGATGGCTAGAAAAAGCTGCTTGAAAGAAAAATGACCAAAATGGAGAAAGGCTTTTCCCACCCCCACAAATGGAAAACATTACCCGTGTGGGAACAAGAAAGGAAGAACTAAATAGAAAAGATACAGTAGGGCAGGAGTTATAATAGATAGGAGAAAGGAAGAATGGACATCAGAATCTGAGCTTGTTTTCAGTTAATTGCACAGAGACACTAGGAACCAAATTAGTTGGACAAAAATGTAGACCTTGGAAAAAAGCAGGACAGTTACATAAATCCCTGGAATTTCAGTAATAAAACCGAGTTAAAATGTTAGGCAGATACCATCAGCTCCCTTTTAAGGAAGCTTAACAGACCAGATTGGGGTTTTTATTAAATCCCTTTATGTTTTATTTGAATGCTGAGTAAATATCTGAGCTCTGCAGTGGGTGTTGGCTGTGTGAAAGATTAAGGTGGAAAGAATCAGTGATATTTATGTACATCTGGAAATGATTATTGTGCACTTGGTGCTGGGTATAGATATTGTCGTAATTCCGACCTCAGTGACGCCACAGGCATGGGAGCTCGTTAACTCTTCCCATTTTGATAGACAGGTTCAAAACTTGCTTTCCAGCAGGAATGCGAGTAGTTTTGTGGATTTGTGCCTATTCACTGCCTGCTAGAGCAGTCCTTGAAACCTTTACAGTCTCTGCTATTATTACAATGAGATCTCTGTGACCATGGGAACTGAAAACACCTTATTTTGATATTTTGAGAGGTTCATAGAATCATTCAGTTTGGAAAAGACCCTTGGGATCATTGAGTCTAACCATCAACCCTACTCTACAAGTTCACCCCTAAACTAGGTCCCCCAACACTACATCTCAACATCTTTTAAACTCGTCCAGGGATGGGGACTCAACCACCAGCTTGGGTAGCCCATTCCAGTGCCTGACCACTCTCTCCATGAAGAATTTTTTCCTGATATCCAATCTAAACCTCCCCTGTTGAAGCTTGAAGGAGGAATACTGAACCTGGCTGGGAATACAGTAGTTCAGTGTCCTCCAGGCATGTACTGTCAGAGACTGGTAATGGCTCATCTGCATGTGCACAGATGTGTGTACAGAAACCACAGCACTGCCACACGGAATTTGGTGAGTTCAGGAAAAGGCTGACTGAAATGTGTGTGCTGCTTATTGCTCATGTCCCATAGTATATTGAGAAAGAATTTATATGTTAGGTACCAGCAAGCACTTAAATGCTGTCCTTAGGAACTTGGGAGGTGGTCTTCATGTACACTGAGACCTGAGGTTATACCTCTAATATCATGCTTGGGTATAGTCCTGAAGCTAGGGAAACTAATCCATTTTCAATGTAACTGCATTGACTTTAGCTGAGGGTGAATCCGGCCAAGTCTTTCACAGAATCACAGAACATTAGGGATTGGAAGGGACCTCAAAAGACCATCCAGTCCAGTCTCCCCACCACAGCAGGATCACCTAGATCAAGTTGCACAGGAACTTTCTCACAGGAATTTTAAAACTTTGCAGTGAATTGAATTAAATGCAATCCAGAAAATCTACTGTTGTTTTAAAAGTGTGCTCCCTTCTTTGCTGCTACTTCTCCCAAGTCACTAGCAATCAGACAAGAGGAAACAGCCTCAAGTTGTGTCAAGGGAGGTTTAAATTGGACATCAGGAACAATTTCTTCCATGACAGAGTGGTCAGGGATTGGAACACGCTGCCCAGGTTGGTGGTGGAGTTGATGTCTCTGGAGGGGTTCAATAAATGTGTCAGTGTGGCCCTAGAGAACATGTTTTGGTGGCTTGATGGTTGGACTTGATGATCTTGAAAGTCTCTTCCAACCTTAATGATTCGATGATTCTATGACACTGCTTTCAAAATGAAGCTGGTGCAAGCTTGCATCTCAGCAGTTAGTTCTGTTCTAGCATGTTCCACAAGGGACACAGTTCCCTGACTGACCATTAAAAAATCAAACCAGTTATGCTCAATTCATGTGTCATTCAAGCAACACAAAGCATCCAAGATAGAATGGATATTAAAAGGGAGTTTTGGGTAGTTTCCATGGTGATTGTACTACAAGCACTAACAATAGACTGCAATATGTTTTGATGTAGAATATCTTTACAAGAGCTCGTTTGTTTCAGATACAGTGTGTTTATGGTATAATTTGTCCCAAATCACCAATTATTATAAAATGTAGATAAACTGGAGTGGCAGCGTTGTTCAAACACTTCAGCAGAGCACCAAAATAGTTCAAAGCTTGTTGCTCAATGTTTTTATCGTAGCTGACATGCACATTAGAATGGAAAAACGTTCTCAAACAGCGGTAACATTTTGATTGAAAATCAGTGCCACAGTTTTGCATTGGGGCCATCTTCCAGAGAACATTTTGTTCTTGCTGGATTATCCTAGAACTCAGAAGCTTATCAAAAGACAGCTAAACTTTGTGCAAACAAAAGCAAGTCACTGGCAGCTTCTCAGGAGCCCAGAGCAGATCAGAATTGGATGTTCTCATCATGGTAAGGGGTAGGGGGAATAATTGATAAACAGGATTGTACTGTTAGCTCCTACTTCAGCCTTCCTTTAAAAATAACAGCAATTGCTTTGTCTTCGATTCCACCTATTAACGAATTAACGAATGGTATGGGTGTGCAGCGAGTACAACGTAAGAATCATAGAATCATTCAGGTTGGAAAAGACTTGCGATCATTGAGTCCAGCCATCAACACTAGTCTACAGGTTCACCCCTGAACCAGATCCTCTAACACTACATCTAAGCGTCTTTTAAACTCATCCAGGGATGGTGACTCAACCACCACCCTGAGAAGCCCATTCCAGTGCTTGACCACTCTCTCCGTGAAGAATTTAAGGTTGAACATTGCAACCTTCAGACAATGCAAATCATAGAATCGTACAATGTGTTGGCTGGAAGGGGCTCTTAAAGGTCTTCTAGTCCAAACCCCCTGCAGTGAGCAGGGACATCTCTAACTAGATTAGGTTGCTCAGAGCCCCATCCAGCCTGACCTTGAATCTCTCCAGGGATGGAGCTTCTACCACCTCTGTGGGCAACCTGTTCAAGAGATCCACTACCCTCATTGTAAAGACCGTCTTTCTCACATCCAGTCTAAATCTACCCTGCTCTAGTTTAAAACCATCACCCCTTGTCCTGTTGCTGCACACCCGTGTGAACAGCCCCCCACCAGCTTTTCTGTAGCCCCTTTGGGAACTGGAAGGCTACCAAAAAGTATCCCTGGAGTCTTCTCTTCTCCAGGCTGAACAGCCCCAACTCTTGTAGCTTCTCCTTGTAGGAGAAGTGCTCCAGCCCTCTGAGCATTTTTGTGGCCAGCTCTGATAAGTCTACATCCTTCTTGTGTTGGGGCCTCCAGAACTGGACACAGGACTCCAAATGAGATCTCATCAGGGCAGTGTAGAAGGGCAGAATCCCCTGTCTTGATCTTCTGGCCATGCTTCTGATGCAGTCTGGGATGCAATTGGCCTTCTGGGCTGCAATTGCACATCAGTGGCTCATGGCTGGCTTTTTGGCCACCAACAATCCCAAATCCCTCTCTATGGGGCTGCTCTCCAGCACATCGTCCCCCAGCCTGTATTGATGATGCAGATTGCCCTGACCCGGGGCAGGACTTTACACTTGGTCTTGTTGAACCCCATGAGGTTCACATGGGCCCACTTCTCCAGCTTATTGAAGTCACTCTGAAAGTATTCAGTTACTTCAGCTAACTTCAGGATGAGAGCCCCTGTGGAAGCTTTGCTGCCTCTCAGAACAAGGTAACTGAGCCAGGAGTTGTTCTGCCTGCTCAGCGTAGCCAGCAAAGATTTATGTTTGAAGTGATGCTTTCACTTAAGTGTAGTTATGTTCTACTCCAGTGTTTGTTTTCTGAATCAGGAACAACATATTGGTGAAAGTCTCACTTAGCAATAAAATTGTCCTCTCATTTTCTGGTGACTAAAGCTAACGCTTCCAGTCTGGCAGGATCTGCTCTCCTCTCTGAACTGGGAGGCAGTGAGCACAAGTGATTCAGATGAGACGTAATTCTCTAAAGCTGCAAATTGTCCTGTACTCCCGAATTACTGTCTGGTAGGGCTGATCCCTTCTGTGGCAGGAGGGAGTGTGGCCTTGGGAAGTGCATTTTTATGAGCTCCATTTTCAGTAAAAGAATAGAAATAAGCTCACCTTCTGTTCTACATGGCCCAGCAGAGTGAATCATCTGACTCCTTCAGCTGTGGGAGATGCTATGGAGATCACAGAACCACAGAGCATTAGGGATTGGAAGGGACCTCTAAAGACCATCCAGTCCAATCCCCCTGCCACATCAGGATCACCTAGACCAAGTCACACAGGAACATATCCAGGTGGATTTTAAATGTTTACAGAGGAGGAGACTCGGCAGCCCCCTGCCAGTGCTCTGTCACCCTCACTGTGAAGTTCCTTCTCATATTGATGTGGAACCTCCTGTGTTCCAGCTTACACCCATTGCCCCTTGTCCTATCATTGGATGACACTGAGCAGTGCCTGGCTCTATCCTCCTGACACCTGCCCTTTCCATATTTATAAACATTCATGAAGTCACCCCTCAGTCTCCTTTTCTCCAACCTCAAGAGACCCAGGACACTCAGCCTTCCCTCATCGGGGAGATGTTGCACTCCCTTCACCATCTTTGTGGCTCTGTGCTAGACTCCCTCCAGCAGTTCTGTGTCCTTCATGAACTGAGGGACCCAGAACTGGACACAATATTGCCGATGTGGTCTCAGCAGCGCAGAGTAGAGGGGGAGGAGAACCTCCCTCGATCTACTAATCACTCCTCTTCTTATCCACCCTAGTGTGCCATTGGCTTTCTTGGTCACAAGGGCACATTGCTGGCTCATGCTCGTCCTACACTGCTCTTCAACAGGTCAGTTCCCAACCTATACTAGTACTTGGGGTTCTTCTTGCCCAGAGTCCAACTTTGGCCAGAATGTGAAAATCCTGTCTTGTGGTAAAACCAGGAAAATGGCAGTTTTTACCAGAAAAATTGTTATTCTGTAAGAAGTTGATTTTCTTTTTTTTTTGCCAGAGGATGTTTTCCAGGTAAAAATTTGTGGTTGCTCTAGGAAAAACTCATCTCGTGTTTATGGTGTCATCTTTATTCTCACTCACTCTGCCTTGATAGACTCAATCTGGTCTCTTCAGTGCATCTCAAATGCAAGTACTCTGGCAGTTCTTTGCTGTCACTATTCATTGCAATTCATTCTGCCTTTACATTGCATTAAGTGGAGGCTACTTGGCTTAAGGCTGAAGGTCCTTCCCTTCCCAGTCTATCATTTGTTCAATATTAAGAGCATTCCCACAGTTTGTCTGTACAGGATGCCAGCTTTCATTGTCTACTGGTTATGTTTTTAGACATGCTTTTGCGTGCTTTCTCTAAAAGTGCCCCTCATGCTTGGGAGTTGGTCCTCTACATATATAAAGATACCACATTAACTTCCTTGGAGACCCTCTTCCTAACTCGCTTTGCGTCAGTGTCTCCAAAATCTAATTCTGGTCTGCTCACACCAGTAGCTTCTACGTGGGCCAGTATTGTTTTATTGTTCCCTTGTACTCCACCCTTCCTACCCCAATTAGCTCTTCCCTCCAGTGGTGTCTAATGTTATATTTAGTTTGTAATCTCCTGAGAGCAAAGATTGTACTTTTGCTCCATCCAGTTGGTGATGCAGTTTAATAATAATAAATAATAATAATAAAGCACCATTCTCTGTATGAGCAGAAGAAAAGCTTCATCCTTCACCATCCCCTCCATGCCAGTTTCAACAAGGGAGAGGTAGCACAGTGGAACAGCAGATACTTTGTTAGTGTAGTCTGTATCTGAGCAGACTTAGAGCCTTTTCACAGCAAATACTGCAAGAACCCCTGTTTATTTCAGCATTAATCACTGTGAACAAAAGTGAAAGAATTTGGACCCAGCTAATGAAAGCCAGCAGAGCTCTGCTGTTGGCAATGTGTGGAATGATCCTTTCCCAGAGCTTCAGAAATCTGAAATGGAGAAGGATGAACAGATAGGTGCCAATCTCTTGATAAACTAAGAAAAACTGTAACTACTATATAATGGATCCTCATTAAAGCTACCTTAAAATGATGATAATTTGCATGTGTCACTAACAAGTAAATAGAGAGTGCCACGGAACACGCTGGAACATTTTGTCCTTGTTCACAACGATTCTTCTTTTTCTCTATCCAAAATGTTTGTTTATTTACTTAGATGTCAAAGAGGACACCTACTCATACGCCCTTGGTGCTTTTCACAGAACTTCAACCACAGACTTCGTGTGCCATTCCCTGCAGTCTGCTGTTAGACAAACAAGCAGTGGGAAACCTCAAATCTTTTCTTCCCTTCCAGTGGTAACCCAGACTTGCAACATCACACTCAGGACATTTAATCAGTGACAGAAAACACATTCCAGAGCTCTAGGACCCCCAAAGAGATAAAGATCATTGCCAAAGACATAGCTATTGCTTGGTCTATTTATACTCGGGCTGTTTCAGCCACTGTTTGAAGCGACAGAAGCACAGCAACACCATTTCAAGTACAATAAACTTCAAGAAGCTTCATTAATTTGCAGTCAATTCCTGAAGAATTAGATGTAGAATTTGCATTGCACTGATGAGCATCAGACCATGTCATTGATTCAGTATCACAGAATCACAGAACATTAGAGATTTTAAGGGACCTCAAAAGATTATCTAGTCCAATCCCCCTGCCACACCTAGATCAAGTTGTAGAAGTAGTTTATTTCCTCTTTTGCTTTGTTTTTTGCTTTTTGCGGAATACAAGTGTAAGGAGCAACCAAGGATATACAAGGCATAACCCATTTGGTTCTTCTATGAACAGACAAATATTGTGAAGAGGATAGACTAACAAAAAATCCTGACTCATCTTAATCAAGGACTCAAGGAAAACCAGGGAAGGAGTTGTACTTTTATTCTAGTCTTTCAGTCGTTTCACAGAAACTTGCTTGAAAGAAACCTTTAAATTCATTGACTCCAACTGTTAACCCAGCACAGTCTTTCTTTAGGGCTGATGCTGTTCTTACCACATGCAATGGGGGTTTATTAGGACTAGATCAGGCAGCATAATGGAATCTGTAGCAAATTAAAACCACACTGCTAATTAGAGACCAGATTATTATGTAGCATCAATTAACTTGGCATTTAATCACCATGGTGATTGGGAGGAACTATGAATTGCTAAATATATAATTAGAACATCAGACTTCTCTGCCACAGTGCTGTCAGAGCATGGGTATAATTACCTTAGATTTCTCCCCATTTTACATGCTTGCAAGAGTTTAAGACTTTCAAGACTTTCAAACCAACCAATATTCTGTTACCAATGAGAAAAAGCAAATATTATAGTTCAGCTTCTTTTAAGGCAACTGGGAATTTCCTTCTTTCTATTCTTCACGCAGAGTGTTTTAATTGCAGCTCCTCTGAACAGAATTTTAGCATTACTAGTATCCAGCAGGAAAACTGCTGTTTTGGTGGAAAATGTGCTTTCCTTTTCTTCGCCCCAGAAATTATACCCATCTTGTTCAGGATGTCAAAATGTTTCAGGCTGTAAACAAGAGCACTGATCAGTTGGTTACTCATGCCAACCAACAAATGAAGATGCACGGAGGAAGACCAGAACTTTACCATCCAGTCATGCTCTCTAACATCCTACAAGTGGAGCATCTTTAATCTATAAATTATCCCTAACACATAACTTTCTTCAAGCAGGTTGCATAGAGGAGCTCTTACAGTAACTGATGCTACAAGGTGCATTACATAAAAAATACCTGTCTTAGTCACTCAGCTTCTGAACAGCTGACTACAATTAAAGACATAAAATAGGAATGGGACAGAATTACAGCATCACGGAATTATTGAGGCTGGAAAAGACCTCTAAGCTCATCAAGTCCAGCCCATGACCTAACATCACCACAGCCTAGACCACCAGGGCACTAAGTGCCATATCCAGTCTGTCCTTAAACACCTCCAGAGATGGGGGTTCCACCACCTCCCTGAGTAGCCTGTTCCAGTGTCTGACCACCCTTTACATGAAGAAGTTGCTGCATTAGAGTGACAGAGCACTGAATAGGCTGCCCAGGGGGGTTGTGGAGTCTCCTTCTCTGGAGACATTTAAAACGTGCCTGGACATGTTCCTGTGTGACTTGGTCTAGGTGATCCTGCTGCAGCAGGGGGATTGGACTAGATGATCTTTCAAGGTCCCTTCCAATCCTTGATGTACTTTGATACTGTGATTAGATATTTTTTCATTGCTCAATAGCACAGTTTTCTTTGGGGACAAAAGGACAATGCCTGCTCTTGCTGCTGGATTTAGTTTTACTGAAATTAGTAAGATTTTTGGCTGCCACACAGTTTGGTCTGTGCTTGCCAGTTCATTTCTACTGCTGATTATGAAACATGACCATATCACTGCTGTTTATCTTTGTAACCTGCAGTGAGATCACTTGGTGTCATTATGCACTTGATATTAGCAATTGCTCATTAGCTGCTTTCAGTAAACCTGCCAGTTTAGGGACATTTTTGATATGGTAGCATTTTCAAAAGTGGCACAAAAAGGAAGAGAGGGTATTTTTTTGTTTGTTTGTTTGTTTGTTTGTTTGTGGTATTGCTACATTCCAGCCATCACAGGAAAGCAACTGAATGGAGATCATCTTCCAGACAGGCTGGAGGACACATTCAAGTGTGGCTGCCAGAAGAGTGCTGGTGAGGGTTGCTGTCCTGTCTGACACAGGCTGGTGTTTATTGAGTAGTGACACAGCAGTATGATACAAAACCTTCAAAACTGACCTGATGGTTTCACCTTTAAGCTGCGTATTGCCACTGATATTTACATGGAAGCTGAGTACAGTATCAGAAATTAATTTCTCATCTCTTTGTGGTTCTTATCAGAAAGGAGCCCGTGGCAGAAAGCAATCATCACATGTTTTATTACTGGTAATGATTGTGTTGGTAGGGAAGTGAGGCATAGGTCAGAGGCGGATTTACAGGGCAGAAGAGCTGATTGTAGGAACTGTAATCCTCTCTTCCCCCATTAACATCAGCAGGTGTTTACTATGGATCATGAGATGTAGGATTGTTTACATGATTTTGCTGTCCCCCTTCCAGATTTTGGATGCATCCTTCCCTGGGAGGCATCCCTTTTCTCACAAGAGTTTGACCAGTCATTTGGAGGACACTGTAGCTGGGAATTGCAGGAGGAGAAGTGATGTACAACATTCTCCTAGGTCCTGTGCAAGCACATCTCCACTGTATCAAATAAAGCAGCGTATATTAAGTGACTTGGTCTAGAGGATCCTGCTCTGGCAGGGGATCATAGGATCATAGGATGTTAGGGGTTGGAAGGGACCCAAGAGATCATCGAGTCCAACCCCCCTGCCGGAGC
>JAOXOE010032534.1:0-10934 GCA_028565055.1 Phoeniculus purpureus
CCCCTCTAAAACCCCCCCCCCAAAGCAAACCACAAACAATCCCAAAAAACCTCAAAAGCACCACAAAACCTCAAACACCAACCCCAGCAAAACAGCAGTCGAAAAAAGACAGACAAACACTCACCAACCTGGCTGATTGCTCTAAGGCTCTTTGGCAAAGAAGCTTGGTTATAAGGTGCTTACTTTGCCTCTTGAATTACAGGTCACAAGGCAACAAGGAGCCCTTTTTTAACGCCACAAGGTAAAAGCACAGTTGCCCTCGCAAACAACACTCCTGGGAGCACAGCGTTGCTGCAGCTCCATGTTTGTCCAGTTTGGCTGCACGTTCATCACAGCGGATCACTTAAAAAACCTTTAGTTATCCAGATTACAGTACTGGAACCCATCACTGAGAGGACCTGAGCGATGGGGTGTGCCAGATTACAAGCACCCATGCACATCTGAGGACAGCACCAGTGTTTTTGGACACAGGAACGCCAGAGAAACACCGAAGGAGGACAGCAAACTCGCTGCACATCACCTCTGGGCCCACTGCACCAAACTGGCAAGAGTGGAGCCCGAGGAAGAAAAAGCAAGGTACGCTGAGTGTATTAAAAGAGACAGGGCAGGGACAACAGGAGGCTGCCCCAGGTCACCTTACTGCATCGGCAAAACTAAAGTCAGATACACAGATGACTGCTGCTTCATGTTTGTTCCACAAAGCAACTCCATCTCTTTCCTCAGGTCGCCTGTGAACAGCACTTGTTTGGAGCAGTTTTCAGTAGACCGGTTACACACCAGAAACGATGTACAGAGCTCTGTGTGGGGCAGTGCATCCACTCTGTGCCATGGTGGGGACTAACAATCGAGAGTAGCATACTTGACAGCGAGACAGGAATGAAGGAAGGGGTTGGAAAATCATCCAGCAGCTCTACGTAGTCTAATTAACAGTATCACTGTGACAGCTTCTCAGATGCAGGAACATGGGCAAAGAAGGTGGAGGCTCATCCAGCTGGGGTATTTCTCTACGTGTTGTAGAGGAATCCTAAGGAACAAGACCTTGTGAAATCCTTGTGAAATGAGTCCTCTATTACTTTCCTTAAGGGATCACACCCTTTGCACTAAATAAAAAGGAGTTTAATAGCCTTTCAAATGAAGCCACTTGCTAGCCAACGTTACCACGTAGCAAAAAGGGGGAAAAAAACCCCCTGGTTTTCTGCTGAAATGTAAGAGTTGTTCTTGGATCACAGAGATGAGGAGTCACGGAGTGCAGTTACAGAGAACAGCTCCTTAACAGGAGAAACCTATAACCTCACCTATGTACCGGTCACACTGTGCCATGAGTGCCAATCCAGCTGTAGGAGGCAGCTTAAGCACGGCCAGAAAGCTCTTTGGAACCAGACAAGCAAATCTCTATTAAACATAGCCCAAGAAAGTTCTCTTTGTTTCCACCTGTGAGTACTAGAGCACCTACTACAAAATGATGCCTGGATGGCCAGCAAATGTATTGCCTTCATCAAAATACACTGCATCTGCTACTGCAGTTCCACATAGCCACCTCCCATGAAGGAAGGTGAAGGAGTTCATCTGGGCATATAAGGTCTTATAATGCTTCCTAAAAGCATGGGGGGGGGATGGGAGCGGGACAGCACGTAAAACTTTTTAAAATACCCGACTTTTGCACAAGCCTAGAGCTACGGAGGGCTTAGCCAAGAGAAAAGTCAGGTGTGCTGGCTCTGTTCAGCTGACCATGCAACACGCTCCGTGCAGCAGCTCTGTGTTCAATATGGATGAACTCGAAGTGGCTGCTCTAGATCCCACCTTTCAACCTTAGCCTGACAAAGCTGGGGTCAGACAAATCAAGGCGGCTTGCCTTGCCATTGATGTCTTGATGCCCACGGTACACTTTCTAAACACAACTGTGATGCCAACTGCAGTTACCAGCCTGGAGTCTCAGAAAGTGTAGTTTAACCAACCCACAAAGAAATCAATAGAAAATTTCGGCTTTCCTACTTCTTTTTCCCAGTTAATGAAGTTACCTACAGATGAGGTCACCATTTAGGTAATGAGGTAACCATTAATCAACTGGTTACTGGTCTGGGCTAATACATCTTAAAATTAAGTACTGTGCATGCAAAAGACCACATCTTGATCAGCCAAGTTTTTTTCAGTAGAAAAAAAAAGCGTTAGTAATTTTTAATCACAGATCTCCACTTTGTATGCAAAAGTGGGCACTGGCTTCTTTTGACAGGGCCAAGCACCCCTACACAGAAAAACTGAGGCACGTGCTCGAGAGCATTCAGGTTGGTTTTTCAGACCAGATATATCTGCATTTAAAAATTCAAAAAACAAGTGTTAAACACTATTTTACTCTGTTAGAAGTATTTATTTCCCCCAATATTTATATTTCCTGACATCTATACAGCAGCTGACATGAAAAGCAGCAAAATTGTGTCCCCAGTTTCCAGTTGCACACAGTCAGCTGAACCGGTGATCCCTGTGCCAGCTTCCAGCCAAATGCCACGTGGTGACAAGAACTGCACCGAGAGGGACTCCCACATCTGAGTGCTGATGTTCATTTCACTGAGCACAATTACTATCTATGTCATGGAGACTTTTATGTGTGATCAAGTTTTCAAAGACAACTTGGAGATTCCTAATCCAACAGTAGCAGATGATGGAGGGAATAGAAATGGGCTGCATGTAGCAGCAGAAGAGTAACACTCTCTTGATGTGCCATCTCCAACAGTAAGGCAATTCTGTTGCCGAGGGGGGCGAGGGTTTTGTTGTTTTGCAGGGATCTGGATTTCTCCTGCTTTCAAGCTATCTCCACCTGTGTCATCCTTCACTCAGGGTAAGCCATATGTAAGAGGAAGCAAAGCAGAAGTTTAGCAGGACACAGGAAAGCATTAGATGTACACCTTCCCTTTGTGTGATGGTTCTCTGTGATAAAAGACAAGGAAAGATGGGGAAATCCTGCAGCAACGCTATGGGCCAGATGCCTGGAATCAATCCATAATGCTTTCGATAAGATGGGAGTTGGTCATTAGGTCATTTTTGTGGTTTCATTTTTATGAGTGAGAAGAGTTAAATACAAGATAACGGGGACAAAGATGAAGGAAGTTTCTACTGCAGCACAGCTTAAGAATTAAACTGCCAAAGCACGACTCCTGCTGGTGTGTCTGGCCTTCTAGGTCATTCTGTCCCCCTTACTAAAGGCCCCTGAGGAACACAGAATGGATCAGAAACACTCATTTTTAACTCGTGAGGTAAGCTAGGACATATCCCGGCTCTGCAGGGGCAAATGCTACTTAATCAGAAGCAAAAGTATCTCTCTTGAACATCCCCATACTCTGGACGCGAGTCGAGCTGAAGTTCAGATTTCTCGAGTGAATACTATTTAGATCAGCTGCAGCAACCCCTTCTAATGCATCTTTTGACACATACTCAGAGCCTGTGTACAGATTGTTGATAAAAAACAATTGGTATGTGATTACCAGCTCCATCCAATCTGCCCAAGGTGTTCTGATCATTCTATAGCAAAGGCGCATTGTGGCTAATTAATAGCTGGGCTCAAACTGGCTAAATAAAAGCACTAAGAATAGGAACACCAGAGCATAAGGAACCAAAAAGTAGCTCATGCCTTCTAAAAACGCCAAGTCGTCTTTCATCTGGAACCCAAGAACTCACTCATGTCAAACAAACAACTGGTCAGAGGGCTGCAGTTAAAACATTAGCTCTGAAAACACCACTACCTACCCTCAGCACCTAAAAGCACACAGAACTCCCCTCCTATGAAAGGCAAAGAAGAAAGAGGGTTAATTCCCTCATCAGTTCCTGACAGGAAGTTCTAAGAAGTGCATTTTGACCCTTGGTGCAGACTGTCACGATCTGATCCAGTTACATGATTAAAATGACCTTCCTGAAGCCAGGCTATCTTCATTAGTGCATCTCTTACTGCAGAGGTGGTCAAACATCTAGGTCTATGGAAGCAGCAGAAGAGACAACTAGAAAGTCCATTTCCAGGCTGCTGAGAGTGGGAAAGGCTCTTCCTCATTACAATTACACCAGTAAGTCAGCCTACAGACACACACCAATGCTTTTTAGAGCAGATCACACTAACAATAAAAAGGTTATCTGCTTTTTCTCTGTGTAGTTAAAATGCTCAGCTGCCATCTCAGCTTTGCTCAGTGCACCTCTGTGTCTGTCTGATGAAGGGCAGAATCCCTCAGGGATGCCAAGAGCATCCCAAGGCAGGGAAGGGCTGAGGAGAGATCTCTGAACATTTTTTGTGTTTTGGTTTTTTTTGAGGGGAGGAGAGAAGATGAGGGCAAGGTGAGAGAGCAGGCAAAGGGAAGCGCTGGTTGTTTTTGACTTGCGCTTTCATCTAAATGACCTCAGCAGTTGTCATTTACTGTGACAGATGTGTCCGCACAGGTATGTGGATGCAGACGAATCACAAGATAAGCTCCTGAGGTTCTCTCAGAGCTCACAATACAGCGATCCACCTGCTTTGACACGATTCTGAGATTCCCTAAAGGATACTCAGATGTGTCCAGTACAACCACGATGGGGTTATTCGTTGCAGCCCCAACAGCGTGGCACAGAGCAGAGCAAGTACCCCACCTGTTTCTCTTTCCCAGGGACAGTGGTAGTGCTTGGGTAGCTGGTTGTTTTATATGAACACACCATCCACTTAGTAATAGTCATGAAACAATTGTGCATGGTGATGTAACACAGCACACTCTTTATAAAGCTGTTATCATGTTAAACACAGAGCTCTATTCTATATATTGACTTTTCAAAAGACAAGCAGATGATAGCTAGGGCAAATACCAAGAGCCGAGCCAGCTGCTCTGAAAACTTTCAACATCTTGGGAGTCTCGGCTGAATATCCCAGTACTGCAAACTTTCTTGGATGTTTTTAGGCAGAACTAGCATGGACAAAGTGGTTTAGGAAGGTATTTTTCTTGACCAGATCCACTGTCCAATTCCAGGAGCATTGTTAACTGCTAGGAAACAACTGGCGATACCAGATTCTTGGTCCAGTTCAGACATTTCTGTAGTTTCTCAGTCAAACCAACACATATTCACAGACATACACTATTGTTTTGCTCATATACAGGTTTCAGAATTCCCATTTTCAGAACTCTAGCTGCCAGCGAGGCATAAACAGTTGCACTCACCTATAGATACAGTCAAGACTCTCACTGGGGACCTTACCTGCACCAAGCTCTTCATTTCCTCAAGGAACAGCACTGCTTCCACGTACTACTCCATGTGAACAAAACCAACACCCACTTACAAAACAAATGGTTTCAGCAGGGCTTAGAGAGAAAGTCAGGTTTACATCTTCACAGAATGACTTCACTGGGAAATCCCCACAGCTGAGAGTTATTGATACCAACGTACTCAGGAGCAACGGTTTACTGCTGTGCAAATGGAAATAACTAAAAGCATATATCAAACTGCTCAAACACCCACAGAACCCGTTAGCCTCACAAAGGCAAGTAAGAGTCTTCTCCACCAGTCCAATTAAGTGCATGGAATTAACTCTGCACACACACGAACAGCACCAAGACCACCCTACTAGTTCCCTCAGTTCTCCCTATTCTCCTACAGTTCCACCATTCTCCCTATAAACTTGATGAAAAACAAATGAAGATGGGCTCACCTATTTAGATACACTCTATTCTAAAATGTCTTCAAAACACCCCCCCAAAAAGAGTCCTTATTAAAAAACAAAAACGATGTTCCTGCTTCTGCTATGAACTCACGTTCTTCCTCACTGAATGGCTGTTTCTTTCATTTACAAACACCCTGGCCAAGAGCTGTAATAAGACTCAACGTGGATTCAGGCAGCATTTGACACGACTGCCGCTGAGCCCTTACTGCTGTCTATAACTACCTGAAAGGATGTTCCAGTGAGAGCAGGGATGGTCTTTTCTCACTGGTGACAGGATGAGGGGAAATGGCCTCAAGTTGTGCCAGGGGGATTTAGGCTGGACATCAGGAAAATCTTCTTCACAATGAGGGTTGTTCAGCGCTGGAACAGGCTCACCAGGGAGGGTGTTGACTCACCATCCCTCAATGAGTTTAAAAATAATTTTGATGTGGTACTCAGGGACAAGGTTTACAGTCAGTTAGCAGGGTTAGGCAGAGGTTGGATTCGGTCTTGAAGGTCTTTTCCACCCTGAGCACTAAGGCTATTAAACAACTAATGCAGAGATTACGCTGTGTGCCTTTGCTTTGATGTGAATATGATCTGTGATTAAGAACAGAAAAGACGACATTCTGAGTGAAGATATGGCAGAGGTGACACCTGGCCGAAGTTGTACTTGTGTCTAGGTTTCTCCATCAAGGGCAGTGGGTTATTCTCCTTGTTTGCCTCAGTTTCACTGCTGAATTTTAACTCACTCTCTACACAAGAACCATTTTTATCATACAGCAGTAACACATCTGTGTGAACAGAATATTAATCCCCCCCTGACCCCTCCCCAGTCTTTAAACTGGGACTGGAGATTACCATTTCAGTGAATGGATGCTTCATTTCTTCCAAAGAAAATTTTACTCTGACTTTGAAAACATCAAAATGCTTCAACTTCAAGCTACAAGAAATAAAGTTTTCAGCCTACAAGAAGAACATGAAAGGTTTTATTATCTACTCGAGACATTATTAATTTTTCATGGTAACCCAGCATTTCCCATTTCGACTGACAGAGCTATTTCTACTTTCCACAGAAAGATTTAGGCTGGAAAAGCCCTCTGAGCTCATCCAGCCCAGCTCGTGACCTAACATCACCCCATCAGCCAGACCAGGGCACTAAGGGCCACAGCCAGGCTGCCCTGCAACACCCCCAGGCATGGGGACTCCACCATTGCCCTGGGCAGTCCATTCCAGGGTCTGATCACCCTTTTCATAAGGAAGGGCTTCACTCACTTTTTAGAAGAGGGATTTTGTTTTACATACACAATTAGCGGGGAGAACTCATCAGAATCAGAACTCAAACATGAAAATATGAAAAAACAACAAACCAAGTATTCCTGCTTTTGAAATTAAGCCTTACAGCAGTTCAGTCTCAAAGGGATTTCAACCAGATAGGCTCTACCTTTGTTCACCAGAATGCCGAGTACTTCTGTTCCCCACATACCACGGCAGCCAAAGCCTCCATGTAGGAAGAACTGGGAAGCTACTGTGTTGTGACTCGTCTACAGTTTGTCTAGTGAACTACCTGTACACAACAGGACTTGCAGTCACAGAAGCAGCTTCTCCTACAGGGACAACAGAGAGCAGCAGCCACTAGAGGGAAACAGCCACATTCAGTGAAGCTGCTGCTTATCAAGTTTTTCAGAATCATAGAATCATTAGGGATTGGAAGGGACCCCAAAAGATCATCTAGTCCAATCCCCCTGCCACAGCAGGATCACTTTTAATCACAAAGGAATTTCATCTGCTGGTACATTTTGGTTTGGAAACGACTAAACTCAGTGGTCAATAAAACAACTCGAGTCAATAAAATAACTCTAGAACTCCAACCCAGATTCGTCCGCTTAAACAGCGGGTAGCTCCAGGTATATTCACTTAACGGATGCTGTTTGCCACCCACTGGCCATGGCTCAAGAAACATGCAAAATCTCAGTGAGATTTACAAGAGGACAGGATATGAAACCAGCCAACACAGCAACAACTATGCACAGGTTTTTGCAGAATGCAAGAGTAATAAAAGACAGCCCTTTTTAGCTTTGCATGCTATTAGCTCTTCAGTGATTCAATGCTAATCAAAGCAAGATGCAGACATGACAAAGTTAGAGATTTAATTTTTCTGCTTAGTCATTAGGGGTGGGAAGGGACCTCGGAAGATCATCTAGTCCAATCCCCCTGCCAGAGCAGGACCACCCAGACCAAGTCACATGGGAACACATCCACAGTCCTGGGTAGAGGTAAGAGTACAGGTACCCAAACCAAACAGCTTCTCACTAATCACAACTAGAGAACATGGTTTAGCGGTCAGGGTGGTGTTGGGTTGATGGTTGGACTTGAGGAGGTTGGAGGTCTTTTCCAACCTTAATGATTCTATACTTGAAATGGAGATGGACTGTGCTACCAACAGCAGAATCATAGAACTGTAGGACAACTGGAGATTCAAATCTCTGGTTTCAAATCTCATCACAAACGGGACAAAATGAGAGGACTAATCATAGGGATAGTGGGAAAAATACTGAGGAGATGATGCTGAGACAACTGGAGTGAGCAACACAGGTGTGCATATGATGGCAGTGAAGTCATTTAACTTCTCGCTGTCTGGATGAAATTCAAACTGCTTATCTCTGAGGTGAAAAAAACATGAATCAAATCAATGTCTGAGTCTCTAAATCAAGTACCCCTAAAATGGCAATGAAAGGGACTCCTCTTTTCCAAGATGCATTTGAGAGCTGAACAGACAATGCTCCAGGGTGCCCGAGAGAAAATCCACATCTTTGAAGCCATGTTTCCAAACACGGCATTAAAATAAACAAACATGTTTAGGGGACACGGCACAGTCCTCACTAACAGCAGAGTGTAGAAACAAAAGAGAGCCCTGCTAATGACACTTCTTTATTGAGATACCCAGAGCAAAGGCCAGCAGCATCACGCACTCAGAGGACCAACATTTCGTCCTCATTTCAGGTACCTTTCCTTATGGCCTGAGGTGTTACAAACGCACACAGAAGTATTTCCAGGGTTGCTAGGAGTGTTACACGGACTAGCTTCAACCTTCCTCTACGAGCATAGCAGTCAGCATCACAGCTATGATGACAAAACCAGCAGGATTCCAGTCTTCTGCAAACCACTACCCACACTCCTGAGGTTTAGTTCTCTCTTGAGGTTTAGTTATTCTTCCTCACTGAGGCTGGCCACTCTTTCTTGCAATCTGTGGTGCCAGCTGAGCAGTTCTTACATTTCTCACTGTACCAGCCAGTCTTCCCAGAACTCCACATGTACTGGGATCATACTGGTAAAAAAATATGCACAGTAACCAAAATTTGCAAGTGGAGAGCTCGTGGCTGCAGATGTTTCTGGCAAACCATGTGCACACAAGTGGTAAATGCTTGTCAGCCCCCTCACCTGAACTGGAGAAGTGCTGGTGAGAAGCACTCAGACCTACATCCAAGAGTCTCTTTGCTTCTGTTGCTACTGAGGAAGGATCAAATACTTCTGGGAAGCAGAGGGATTGGTGGTGAAGACTGGAGTTTTAACATCAAAGGCATATAAAACGCTTAACCAAAGAGCTCTCTTTCACATGACATAGAGTAAACCTCAGCCACTGTTACTTTTGGAAGAGCAACTGACTATTCTCCAGTCCCTCACCAAGGAACTGTTAGCATAAGACAGTGCCATGTGGTGATGCAGAAGATATGATCTGGACTGAAACTCCCCCCAGTATGTCACCGATGGAGCACCGGCATGCACTTCACTGATCTGAGGTAAGCTATGTTGGGGTAATGATTATTCATTTCTAGGTTACACACCAGACAGCAAGTATGATCCTGTTAAAACAATTTATGGGAAATGTTTGGAAGTTCTACTGAATCGACCAGGATCACAAGGATAGGACAGTCTCTCCACACGTCCTTTCTCAAACTGCAAGGTAAACCCTCCTTTGTAGCTGCCATCCTCTAAGCACTGATTTACCATCTACAGGATTGCTATTGTTCCAGGATGCTACAGTGCTAGTGAATTTTCAAAACAAGGTTGCAGAATACTGTTGATCAGACATCATGAGACATTGCCTAAAGTACAACAGCAAAGCTCAGTCGCTCTGCACCAGGAGTTTTCCTTTCCCTTTAGGAAACTTTGCAAAACTGGACTTTGGAAGCCAGATCTGTACTGACTACCAACATTAAAGACAAAGGAACATCCCACAGTCAAGAAGCAGGTTAGAAGTCTAGATGCAAACAACTGTGTTAATGCCACTGATCCTTTCTCTTTGCAAAAACCTGTCAGCAGCTGTAGGGCAGACTCCAAAACACATGGGCATGCTCATAGCAGCAAGACCTGTATATGTGGATGAAATCCTCCTTAGATGCTTTACAGACAGCAACAATCTTCAGTCTACTGGTAGCACACACCGGTTCCTTTTCCCTGAACTTAGAAATCCAGATGAGAAAGATGATAAGTGAAACACAGACCTACATGCAAGACGCTGCTTACATAACTTCAGGAGACAGCGAGGAAGGATCTCCTGGTTCTGGAAAGCTGAGGATGTGCGAGAGGAAGATATTTAAGGATTGTCAGATAAAGACGACATCTCAGGTAAATATTGAGAACTACTTTGAAATTCAGATTTTTGAAGTCACAAGTTTCACATCAGCCAAGGGGCATGTAAATGAAAAAGGTGCCCTGGTGACACTACACAGATGCAGTTTTAAATATATCCACAGCTGTCTGCGCCCAGCGCTCCCAATGACAAGCAGTGCCCCTCAACAAAACTGATTCCATCCTTCTCCCCAAGCATCCCTCCAGAGTCACCCAGTTTCATAGGAATGCCTTCATACAAGCCCCAGATATTTAATCTGCACCTAATTCTAGTGTCACTGAAAATGGGTAGAATTACATCAGAGGTTTAATTGGAAAGAATTATCCTAAATGGCCATGAGCCAGGAGAACGGAATCCTAGCAGATCTCTTCACATCAGGAAGTAGATTTTTTCCTGTAGAGGGACCACTATTTTTGGGGATCAACTTTTCTTGCCCAAAACATAGAAGTTAATGTTCACTTTTAAAAGCAATCACAGAAACACAGAATCACAGATGTCAGGGGTTGGGAGGGACCTCTGAAGATCATTAAGTGCAACCCCCCCCCCCCCCACCAGAGCAGGACCAAAACTAGGGCAGATCACTCAGAAAGGCATCCAGACAGGGCTAGAAAAGCTCCAGAGAAGGAGCCTCCATAGCCTCTCTGGGCAGCCTGTTCC
>JAOXOE010032535.1:0-10932 GCA_028565055.1 Phoeniculus purpureus
AATTCCCCTCATGGCTCAGAGTCACAGACTGGGTTGGGTTGGGAGGGACCTCCAAAGGTCATCCAGTCCAATCCCCCTACAGCAAGCGGGGCCATCTCTAACTAGAACAGATTGCCCAGAGCATCCCCCACTTGAAGACCAGCCTTTACTGGAGATGTTTAAGACCCGCCTGGATGTGTTCCTGTGTGACTTGGTCTAGCTGATCCTGCTGTGACAGGGAGATTGGACTAGATGATCTTTCAGGGTTCCTTCCAATCCCTAATGATTCTATGAATCTGTGTTTCCTCATGTGGAACAGCAGACAATGTCTGGGGGGTGGTCTGTAGGGTCTGTAGGTTCATGAGTTGGTAATGAACAGTCTGGTGTGATGTGGAGACCAGCATGGAGCTTCAGAACACCCTGGGTACAGGGTGGTTGTCTAAGGAGGGATGATCTTGGGTCTTTATCCAGTTCAGAGCAGTTGTCTACAGCCTTATCTCATATGGAGGTCACAGGGCAGATGGGATGGCCATGTCTTTGAGAGGTGTCTCTCTCTCTCCCCATGAACACCCTGGCCTAGAGGATCTGTTCTTCTTTCTCTGCACCTGATGGGTTTTGCAGAAATGGGATGAGTATTTCAGAGCTATTAGGGGTTGGAACAGGCTGCCCAGGGAGGGGTGGAGGCACCATCCCTGGAGGGGTTCAGAAAACACAGAGATGTGGCCCTGCGAAAGAGGGTTTAGTGGGCAGGGTGGGATTGGGGTGATGGTTGGACTGGATGATCTTGGAGGTCTCTTCCTACCAGAATGATTCTGTGGTTGTTTCCCCTAGGGACGGGTGGGCAGTGCTGGGTGACCTGGCTCCATGACCAACCCTGTTGGGAGGAGCACAGCTCCCACTGCTGCAGCTCAGGAAGCCTCAAGGGGATGGAGGGCCAGCTGGCTTGTCTCAAAGTGGCCTCAGGCATGTGGGCTACAACCCTGCAGTACCAAGAGGAAGAGGGCTTCTGGGCACCATCACAGTTGTGATTCCATGCCTGGTGCCACGCGTCTTGAAGCTCTGCCACGTGGCTGTGGGTGGTGGCGTGGAGCTCCCACCTCCCTATGGTCTGTGGGTGCTTCTCTGTCAGACCTTCTGATCTCTGGGTTGTTGCAATGGGCAGCTGCTCGGTTCTCTTCACCTTGCTGAAAAGCTTTGGTGGTGTTTGGCTTTCTGACGTGTGGAGCCTCACAGGGGAGCAGAGCCTGAGCGGGTGTCAGGTCGCCCCACCGATGGAGAGAGAAGCACATTTGGAGGTTCTTCCAGGGAAGCAGCCATCCTCTGTGCCTTTGCCTCACCCGTGGTGACCTGCTGGTCTGACCATTTCTCCAGCTGTGTGGCTGCTGGCTCCACCAGCCTGTTCTCAGAGGTGATGGGACATCATCTACTTCAAGTCACTGGAATGGGCTGCCCAGGGGTGGTGGTTGAGTCCCCATCCCTGGATGTGTTTAAAACTCATTTAGATGTTGTGCTGGGGGATGTGGTTTAGGGTTGACCTTGTAGGGTAGGGTTGATGGTTGGACTCGATGGTCCCAGGGGTCCTTCCCAACCTGAATGATTCTTTGATTCTAAGTTACGTAGTGAAGCGAGCGGGGTCCGAGCTGGCTGCTGGAAGGAGCTGCTGGCACGGAAGGACAAAGCTCTCAGTGTTGAACTTCATCGCTAACAGTGGTGAGGTTGGGCTGGAAGGGTTCTCACCGGGAAGCAGCCTGTGTTCCGATGGCATCACCACATAGGCTGTGGATGTAGAAGCAACGTTGGACGCTCCCCAGCCTTTCCATCCTCTTGCCCACGAGCTGGGGGTAGGGTGGGGGTGTTGGGCTTGTGGTAACTTGATGCTGAGAGCGACAAGGAGCCCTCACTGCTGTGGCAGCCCTCTTCTTCATCCCCTTGTGTAGGGCTTTGTGACCGATGCATAAAGAGTGACCTTGTGCCTCGGTCGTCATTGAGTGTCCCCCCCACTCCTCCGCTCCCTGAGTAGCTCTGACTCAGCAGAGCAGGGGCTCCAGCCAGCTGGGATCCTCTCTCCTGCTGGCAAGGACCCGTCTCCTGCTTTTCACCTCATTCCCCACGGATGGGGTCAGCGCCGCGGAGAGGGCAGCGATTGGACTGGATGATCTTTCCAGGTCCCTTCCAATCCCTAATGTCCTGTGATTCTCTGCAGGAGAACCACTCACCTCCTCCTGCTCCTTTCCAACCCGAACTCACCCCCCAGTCTGAGCACAGTGAAGCCCCTTCTCCCCCCACCCCAGTTACTATTTGTTGTTCTCCACGAGGCTCTCAGCCAGCTCCAGTCACCACGGCGCTGCTCCGTGGCTCATCAGCTCCTGCAGAGGGTCGGGAAGAGCTCTAATGCTCTTCTCTTCTTGCTGTTGATCACCCGAAGCAGAGTTAATCCCTCCAGTTGCCTTTTGCCCGTTTTTATGTAGAGTTACAACGTTGTCAAACTCCCCGTGTCACAGAATCCTTCGTTTCATTAGTTTTTAATACGGAAGGGTCTCGCGTCCCCAACTCCACGACTGGGGTGGGGGGGTCACAGGGCAGCCTCTAATTGATCTGTTTGCCTTGAAACACGTCAGGAGAGGCAGGGTTTGCTCAGAGCGAGCTGCAAATGCAGAGCAGATGTTTGTTTTATAGGGGGGAGAGAAGAGGGGAGGGGAACCCAAAAGCCCTGGTTGCATTCTTGCTCGCTGCGAGACGAGCTCAGTCTCACCCAGGCGGAGAGAAGCTGTTGCTGGTGCAAAAGGAAAAGGCAGGGAGGTAAAACGTTAATACAGCGTGGCTGTGGAGGGTGGCTTGTACTTGCCACCGGCTCCCTGCCTCTTCCGTTAGTCTGCTGAGGCACGGCTTTGGGTTTTAGTTTTGGTTTTGTGGGGCCAGCTGAGGGACCAGGAGCTCTTGGGCGATGAGAGCCGGGAGCGGCTCCCCAGGGATAGAGAGAGCTCAGGGTTGGGGCTTTGTGGGGTGCAGGGTGGTGGATCCCCTCCCGCTTCGCCGCCTGAGGATCCTTGGGGTGGGAGGAGCAGAGGGGACGGCTTGAGGTGCCTCAGCGGGGAGTTGCCGGAATTGCTGCAGTGGGAAGGTGGGAATGTGGCTTGTGACCGTTGGCAAAGGTTAAAGTTCCCCTCTCTGGAGCTCTGCCGCAGGAGTTTCTTGGCTGAAGGGGTTTTTGTGGTGGGATCCTTCCTGCCTACCGGGGTGTCGCTGTGAAAGTGGGGAGAGTGATGGAGCTCTGCCCTGCCTTCATCTCCAGACTGAAGCAGCCTCTTCCCCTCACTTTGCATCCCTTTGGCATGGCCTAGGGGGTCCTGCTGTGGCAGGGGGACTGGACTGGATGATCTCTCGAGGTCCCTTCCAATCCCTAATGACTGGATCTGGGGGATCCTGCTGTGTCAGGGGGATTGGACTGGGTGATCTCTTGAGGTCCCTTCCAATCCCTAATGTTCTGTGATTCTGTGATCTCCTTTCTCCTCTCATTTGGGTCTTCCAGGAGAAACCAGGTCAGAAGAGCCCTACTCAAGCGGTGGAAAGACAGTCCTAAATTACCCCTTCCCTTTGCATCTCAGAAGCTTCCCTAGAGCGCAGCTGGAGGTTAGACCTCTGCTCCACAGTGGTACCTGCACCCACATGGTCCATCCGTCTGGCTCCTTCGTTTGCTGGTCAACCATGTGGGAGCTCCAGGGTTATGGGGTTAAAGCCCACGAGTTAGGATGTGCTTCTCACCTGCACCGAGGGCTTGAGTGTGGTTGAGGGCTCTCTCCCTGCCTGCAGGCAGCCGCTGCTGGCCAGACACCACGTGTGGGGGGAGGAACATCTGAGTAAGCTGGATGTGAACATCTGGCTCTGCAGAGGAGAACCTCGCGTGTTCCGTGCCGTCACCTCCCATCTCCGGGGGCAGCTCCACTGTGGGGTTTCCTACAGGGCTTCCAACGTGCCCTTGTCGTGGAGCTGAGGCAGCAGTGGCCCAACCCAACCCGTGGTCTCTTTGCTGCTCTCTGTCTGAGCTGCCTCCCCTGCACAGCAGGATGGCCCTTCTTATCGGCAGAGCGTTTGCTCGGCTCCGTTATCTAATCACAGCGTCGGCGCTGCGACCCCCTTGGGTTGGGCTGGCTGTCCGCGGTGGCCATCGCCTGTCCCGTGGGCGAGCAGGCAGCTGACCTCCTGCATATCTGGCAGATTGAGGAGAAGAGCCTGTGGAGAGAAAGGAGTGAGGACAGCCCTGAGGAGAAGGACTTGGGGGTGCCGGTGGAGCAGAAGTTGAACAGGAGCCGTCAGTGAGTGGCAGAGGAGGCTCCCAGGTGACCTTTGAGCAGCCTTCCAGGACCTGAAGGGGGCTACAAGAAAGCTGGGGAAGGGCTTTTGACAGGGCTGGTAGCCAGAGGACAAGGGGAAAGGGTTCCAGACCTGCAGAGGGGAGATTGAGGTTGGACATGAGGATCAAACTCTTTGCTGTGAGGGTGCTGAGATGCCCAAGGCAGTGGTGGCTGCCCCATCCCTGGCAGTGCTGAAGGCCAGGTTGGCTGTGGCCCTGAGTAACCTGCTCTAGTGAAGGTGTCCCTGCCTGTGCAGGGAGGTTGGAACTGGATGGCCTTTAAGGTCCCTTCCAACCCTGGCCAGGCTATGAGAGTCGATGCTCAAGTCCCCATCCCTGAGCAGTGCCGCAGTCCCCATCTGTGAGCACTGCCTGTGGAAGAGCAGGGGGATTGGACTGGATGTTCCTTTGAGGTCCCTTCCACTTCCTTCTGTGAAGAGCAGGCTGGACCTGCCTGAGGGCGCAGCCTTTGCTTAATTCTTGTGACCCTGGCTACTGCCCTGTGGCTGGGACCTGCCCCTCTGGAGAGCATCGGCACTGCTCTTGGAGAGTGACCCAGATGACACCACTGCTCTCTGCTGTGCAGCCTGGGAGGATGTGACACTTGCCACCACTGGGGATGGAGCAGGAGCTCTGTGAGCAGAAGTGCTCTCTCACAGCTCTGCCTACATCACACCAGCTTCTGACCAGCTGCAGCAGCTCAGCAGTGGGTGGTAGTTTCTGAGGCTACTGGAAGAGGAGAACATTCGTGTGTCCTTCTCTTCCAAAGTGGCGTCCTGCTGGGATCTGTGTTGCAGAACTTGCGTTGAGCATCACGTTCAGGCCATGGAGGTAGGAGCTGAGAGACTTCTTCCACATCAGCTCAACACTGAGCATGGCTGTAAGAGCAGCAAGCCCACCTCTTGCTCGTTAGATGAAGGGGCCACCAGCCATAGCCTCTGCAGAACAGCAGGTCAGCCAAAAGCTGGGCTGGTGGTTTGGGTTCGCAGGGATGTGACTGCTGCTTGGAGCTGCAGCTGGCCCATGTGCCGTGTCCTTGTTCCCAGACCTCTGCAGGTTTGGTAGGAGCTCGTGTGACGCGAGCGATGGAGGTCTGCAGGGAGCCCTGGAGGAGCTCCCAGTGTGTGCTGAGGGGGTGTAGAAGGATGAGCGAGGAAAGGTTTGTGTGTTCAGCAGGTCCCTGCAGCTGTGTGGAGACAATGATTCTGGTGTCTGCCAGCTCACAGGAACCTGCGGCCGTCCCGGCAAACACGTTACCCGTGCGGCTCGGCAGCTCCTGCGGCCGCGGTGGCTGCTGCTGTTGGCTGCCTCCTGCCAGCGTCGCGTAGGAGAGGGGTTGAGCATCTAGCACATCCTCTGTGGGGACTGCATCCTGCCACGCACGGGGGTGGGTGGGTGATCTCATGGCTTTTCCTCTGCTCCCTGCTCATCTGTTCCGCCCCGTGTGGTTTCTGTGCCGCAGGCGTTGGGTCAGGCAGCGGTGGGAGGGTGTCCCCAAGGCCAGGGAGAGCCCTGGGGAGGGTGGACAGTGGCCATTCCATGCCACACTTGCCTTGGAAATGGTTTCAGTCTTTAAGTTTTGAAGAGGTTTGTGTTGGGCAGAGAGGCTGCTTCATGCCGAAGAAGCTTCCTGACGTCGATCCAAGTGAGCAACTTCCTAAATCCTGGGAGTTCTCTGCGGCTCCCCCAGCACTGGGAGCTGCAGGCAGGGCTGGCTGCTCATCCCGTGTGTCCCAGTTCTCCTTATCTCCGGGCACTTTGCTGCCTCTCGGTTTATCCCCGCATCACATCCAACATCTTGGTAGCTCAGATGGCAGGAGGACGCGATTGTGGGGCACCCTGAGCACCCAAAGGGCTAAGGGCTGCCTCCTCTCGCAGCAGCTGGCAGCGCTGATGCTGTAGCAGAGCTTTACAGCGACGCTGGCAGCCTGTGCTCTGAGCGTCTGTGATTTTCAGGCTGCTCTGCAGTTCTCTTCCTGTGTGGTCTGGTAGCTCTTCAGCGGCATTTGGAGCTGGGGGTCCTGGACTGGGATGGCTAGCGAGCCGTGGAAAGCCTTCTCCCATCTGGAAGGGACCTGTGCTTCGCCTTCCTCTGCAGCTCCTGCCTGCAGCTCACAAACCCTGCTGGCTCTGAGCTTGTGGTTGCTGGTGTCTGTCGGGCAGTCACTACAATGGGCCCCACACGGGCAGGCAAAACCCCACTGCTGGGGTTCAACTTGCCCCGGTGAAGGTCACGGTGCAGCTTCCCCAGCGGGACGCTTTGCCGAGCTGACCTTCCACTGATCCTGAGGATGCAGTGGCTCACGGCTGCAGCACAAGGAGCAGGATCCTGCCCTACAGGTGGCTTTTTCTCCTGCTCCATCGCTGCTGGAGCTTTCCCCTCTTGCACCTTATTCCTCCCCTCGGGGGGTCGCGCTCTGTAGGGCCCCATCCTGCTGCACGTGCTGGGGCTGGACCAGCCGGGGCTGGGAATCGTCATCACCGATGCTGGGGCCGGCTGGGCAGAGCAGCTGCTTGAGAGCCTTTTTCCTGTTTACTTGCTCCCAGAAGTGCCGGGTGCTGCGGTGATTAATGGACATCCCTCCTGCCGGCCGTGCGTGTCCTCCATCCCCGCTCCTCGCCCTCTCTGGGGGTGTCTCTGTGTCTGCAGTCCCCAGCCTGCTCCGACAGCCGGGGTGGCCGCGGGCAGGGGGTCGATGGAGTTGAGAGCGTGGGGTGTGCAGGAGAACTTGAACCCCCTTGGCACCCTGCCCTGGGAGTCTGCGCCCCATAAATGGGGCTTCCAGCCGGTGGAGAGGTGGGGGCTGCCTGGGTTGGTTTGTTGGGTGCTGCCTGGTGGGTCCAGGTCCTTCTCTGGGTGAGCGAAGGGCAAGGCTCTCGGCTCCTGGGCTGCGTCTGAGCAGAAGGTGCCACAGGTTGTTGTGCTGGTCCAGCCTGGGGCTGGCTGTCTCCAGCTGACACACTGGTCCAGCCTGGGGCTGGCTGTCTCCAGCTGACACACTGGTCCAGCCTGGGGCTAGCTGTCTCCAGCTGACACACTGGTCCAGCCTGGGGCTAGCTGTTGCCAGCTGACACACTGGTCCAGCCTGGGGCTAGCTGTTGCCAGCTGACACACTGGTCTAGCCTGGGGCTAGTTGGCTTAATGCAGTGCCTGGCTGCCCTGCTGTGAGTTTACAAGGGAGAAAAGAACAGGGAGTTTGACTTGGAAATTGACTTGGGAGAAACACAGTTGCCCAGAGAGGTCCCATTTCCCACCACACTCCCCAGTACACAAAGCAAACTGGCCCTACACAAACAAACGAGAGAGATAAGCAGCCCTTTGAGAAGTTCCCAGCTCTGTAGCTTCAGGGTAGGGAACAGCCCTTCCAAGTGGTGACAGCCCGCCCAGACAGCCCTTGAGCCATGGGGTCACCAAACCACTTGGTTTGGGGTTTCCCTTGGAGAAGCCTGATGTGAAGACCATCACTAGGAGCTCCTGTCTCTTGCTCAGTGCTGCGTGATTTAGAATCACTGAGTCATTCAGGTTGGAAGAGACCTCCAAGATCATCCAGTCCAACCATCAACCCAACCCTACCGTTCCCACTCAACCCTGTTCCCCAGGGCCACAGCTACTCATTTTTTGACCCAGAAACAGCAACTCTCCCCTGTCCCTGAGCAGCCTGTTCCAACTCCTGACCACTCTGTCAGGGAAGAGATTTTTCCTGATGTCCAGCCTAACCTTCCACAGTGCAGCAGGTAGAGGAGACTCTCAGGAAGTCTCAGGAGAAGGAGGTGATGTGAGGAGGTCCTGCTGTGGCAGGGGGGTTGGACTGGATGATCTTTGGAGGTCCCTTCCAATCCCTAATGACTGGATCTAGGGGATCCTGCTGGTGCAGGAGGATTGGACTGGATGGTCTTTGGAGGTCCCCTCCCAATACCCTAATGTTCTGTGATTCTGTGTTATTGGTGGAGATGATACAGCCCAGTGGGGCCTCTCCCGCAGATACAGGCACACAGAGAGCTCTAGGCGAGGCACACATCTGGAAACCACATCTGTAATTGCTGTCTTGAAACAGCTTTTGAGTTGAATGCGGTCAGGCTGTCGTGAAGGCTTCGAATGGCTCAGCAGCAGATGGGATCTTCATCGTATTCAGCATTAGCATCAAGCTGGGAAGAGAAGATCTCCAGCCCTGGTTAGGGGTGGAACAAGTCCTCTCTTCTCCTGCCCATCGGGTGTCTTGGCCACAGCCCTCTTCGCTGTTAATTGCTTTAATGGAAACTTGATGGCATCATCTGCTGGGTGGGTGAGCGGTGCCTGACGGCATCTGAGCGTCGCCGGGGTTCGCTGCCGGCTGACACATCCTTTCCGCCCCTCAGTTTTCGCTCCTCGCTTTGTGCCTTACGCTGGGGACGGTGTGTGGCCACTCGTGTCTCTGCTGTCTCTGTGTAGGGCATGGCTCCTCAGGCACGAAGGAGCCAAGAAGGCTCCTCTGTTGGATGCAGCTTCCCAAAGGAGACCTTGCTGCTGTTAGATGCTGGGTCTCCAGATCTACCTCAGCCAGGCTTCTCGTTGGCCCTGCTGGGCTCCTGGCTCTCATGCTGTGAGCCACTGGATCACCATGTCCACCCTTCTGTCCTGCTTCTTTTATGCCAGTCTGCTTGATCCCTTCCCCTTCCAGTCAGCTCTGGCTGGGTCTGGGGACATCAGCGCCCGTGAAAGCTCAAGGGAAGGGACCCCATTCCATGGCACAGCTCTGCCTCAGGAGCCTCATCAGTCCACCCGTGTCTTCTGTTCTCTTGGATCTCCTCACTGCTGTGTGTCCCCGCTGTGAGGGAGAAGCAGTCTGGAGGAGCTGAGCTCACACCTTCAGCTTCCCCCGTCCTCCAGCTGCTTCTCTGTGCTCCCGTAGGATCGGTAAAGGTCTCACCCAGGCAGAGCTGAGGGGGATGGAGCTGTTGCAGGATAAAAGGTCACCTTGGGGGATGGCTTGGGGAGCCATCCCTGGACACACTGTCTATCCAGGAGCGCTGGTGATGAGCTTCCCCTTTCCATCTGAGTCAGTGGAAGCTTGTGCCTGTCAAACAGACCAGGCTGGTGACTGAAGGGTGGCTTCACTGGCTGCTGCCAGCCTTATTTCATCTGGGAGAGGGGCACTGACTTCTCCAGAAGAGCATCTGTGCAAGGAAAACTCAGGGCTTTGCCCTGTCTGGAGCAGCTCTGCTTGTATTTGGGGTGGAAATGTGCTCCCACAACCCATGGGGTGAAGGTGCCACAAGTCCAGGGCTCTCGTGGGTGCCAGCCCTGGGTGCCTGGAGTGGATGGTGGGAGGATATCTGGTGGGAGATGTCAGATGGACTTGGCCCTGTTCCTCACTCTTCCCTGCTGGCCACCCTCGAGGTGCTGTTGAGGACTTGCGGAAGAGCTCCTAAGAAGTTTCTCCCAACCTTAATGCTCATGTAGGGCTGGGCTGAAGTCCTCATCCATCCTTGGACTGCAAAAGGAACCCCAGCGACCCATTATCCTGGGGTAGTCCAGTCCCACCAACGTGAGAGATAACTGGGGGAGACTGGGAGAGCCAGCGTGAGTGCAGCATCACATACGAGAAGGTCATCTGCTCAAGTGTGGCTCTGGGACTGGGCTGTGGGACTAATGCTAGTGTTTTGCCTCTGACCAGCCCTGCCAACAGCAGTGAAACAGCCTGAGGGGAGAGGGCACAGAGCTGGACCCTCTGGGGAGCTGTGGAGAAGTTCCCCATGATAACTGTGCTAATTAACTGATGTGGGGTAGAAGACACCCCCTGATGCATCCTGCCCCATTCCCTTTCCTGCAGGGCTGCTTATGGAGCCGTTTCATGGGCTCCTGGTGCTTCTGCAGGAGCCACTGGAGCAAGTGACTGTGTCTTGGGGTCAGTGTCCCACCGCTGCTCCTTGGGTCCCTTGCCTGGCTCTGGGGTGGCTGTACTGGTGTGGTGTCTGCAGGAGGAGCTGTGGGCTGTGCCCTTGGTCCCCACGAGGATGCAGCTGAGGGGGCTGTGCAGCCCCACCAGAGGTAGAGGTGAGTCCAGTGCTCCCTTTGCAGAAGTGCTGAGGCTGTGCAGAGGGGATGGCAGGGGCTGGATGTGAACGAGAAGGCTGAGACCAGCAGAGGGGAAGCTGCCAGCCTTCGGCTCCCCAGTGGAAGCTGTGGGCAGAGGCTGTGAGAAAGCAGCTCGTTTCCCTGCTTTGCTCGTGGAGGGGACCAGCTTTGATGGTTGAGCTCGTGTTTTCTTTGCAGCTGAGAGCAAGGAGCAGAGATGTGCTGACAGTACACGATGGGCAGCTGCCAGCCCCCAGTACCTCTGCTTCTAGCTCTGCAGGGAGCTGGAGAGCTCTGGAAGGCTGCCTGCTCCGCTAAAGCTGGTGGAGCAGCAAGGTTTGGGTCAGCTTGGCCAGAGAGCCACAGTGCCCTGGTGAGTCTGGGCAGGATCTTTGCCCCCCTGCTCTAGCCCTTAACGGGGTGCAAGGGGTGGAGGAGGGAAGGGCGGTTCCTCTCCCCCAACCTGCCCAGCAGCATCGGTGCAGCTGGGCAGCAGCTAATCTCCCTGCACATCTGTAGTTTCCTCTGCAGCTGATAAGGATTGGGT
>JAOXOE010032536.1:0-10932 GCA_028565055.1 Phoeniculus purpureus
TCAGGTCCAGGTAAATGACATCAGTTGCTTGCCCCTCATCCATTAATGTTGTGACCTGTTCATAGAAGGCCACCAGGCAGGTCAGGCAGGACTTGCCCTTCGTGAAGCCATGCTGATTGTACCCAATCACCTCTTCACGATTCTCCTGCCTCAGTAGTGCCTTCAGGAGCATCTATGCCATGATCTTACCAGGCAAAGAGGTAAGACTGACCGGCCTGTAGTTCCCTGGCTCCTCCTTCCTATCCATGGTTCCTCTCAGGAAAAGAGCAGAAACTCAATGTGATGAAGATGACAGAGAATCCTGCTTTGCAGGCCTTAAGTAATTTGAACCAAAGATATTCAGATCTGTCTTTTGACACTGCAAATTGGTTATTATGGGAGGGGGAAAGCCCCTGGGAGGCCTACCTTGAAAAATATTTCAAATGCCAGGGGACCTGCTTGAAAATTGGGTAATGAATGAAATTCTGATTGCAGAAACATCTCTTAGGGATGTGCCTGCTGTTGCATGCCACTGCTGTCTATGTAAACCCTAAATGCTTAATGATGTAAACTCCAGTATCAGAGATTTTATAATGCATCCTCTCCCTCAAACTGCCTTTTTCCTCTTGGACAAGGCAGGTGTTGGGTAGAATGCTAGTTTAGTTTGCTAGAAAAAGATAAATAATTCATCAGCTTCTGTGATGGTTTAATAGCACACAAGGCCAGGTGTGAAGGAAGTAAACTTTCTCACTGAGATTTGACACTTACCCTAACAGAGAAGAAACTGCCTGTATCTAAGCTGTTGCCAAGACTTAAGTAATATATATTAACTCCTTAAGAAGAATAGATGCATCTGTAATTTCATCTAGGATTTATTATACAGGTCTTAGTCAGGTTTTTGCGTAAGTAAAGGGAGTGTATTTCCTGTCAGAGACAGAAAGACTAGGCACTACATACCTTTTCCTAATGTTTGAGATTGTCATACTACAATGGACAACATAGCTTAAACTAGAGCATAAAGATCCATCTAGGTCTTTCCCTTTGTCTTTTTCTTTGAGGGTTTTTACTAATCTAGATATTGAGGGCTCCTTTGCCATTCCTGTCCTGAATTCAGTCCACACAGCTGTACATCATTCACCTCAACACTGGCCCTACAGTGTTCCCCATCTGTACAGAGCTGCACAATCTCTGTCAGGCTAGGTGACACCTAATCAGCTTTATTGATTCAGACTGCTCAGAAGACACAATATGCTCCAGTTTTGCTTTCTATACTATCATTGCTTTAGTCTTTTATTTCATTAGCAAGGTGGAGATAGAGAAGTATGGAGGATGGGAAGAAGGCAAAATCAGAAATTTTAGCTACAGGAAGAAGAAAAACATGTAAAAGGAAAAGAGGACATATTAGTAAATGGCACAGCATCACAACTCTTACTGGGCACGATTAGGTATTAAATGAATTTGTTTCCTAAACCAATCCATTAAAAACTGAAGGTTTCATTAAAATGAATTCAGTACTTCTTGCTACATTTTGCTGTATGAAGGAAAAGTAATTTTATGAGAGGAAACTTATTCTTCAGGTAGTTCTAACTCAAATGCATTATGGAGATTTGTTTCAATAAATATCTTCTTCCAAGCCTTTATCACTGACCAGTCACAGAAAAAACTCCTTTGTTCTGGTTAACAAAGACACAATCTCTGTTTTACAGACTGAAAAACTGAGTATAGCATTGAAGGCATTGGCTTCAGACAATGCAGGAATGTTGGCCAGAGGGTAGTACCTGTTGCCCAAATCTGTTGCTAGACCATGCCAATTTACATCGTATGTCAATAGTTTTATTTTTGATTGTATCATTTTATCCACCATCCAAAGCAAAAGCTGTGTGATCATTTCAGTGACACACTAACCTAGAAAATGCTAGAAATTCCTGTGGCAAAGGTAAAATAGTTCATACCTAACATTTGAGGAATATAAATACAACTAATGTGATTAAAACAGACTGGGATTTTAAGAAAGGCTATTCCATAAAGATAATTGCAGTTCACATACCCTATATTTCTCATCATTGCTAGAGACACAGGAATAGAAACAGTGGAGTTGCTTAGGACATCACTAAAAATTAATTAAGGTAATTCATTTAAAAAAACCCCAACAAATAGATGGGCATTTCTGACTTGTAAAACTATCAGATTCACTGCATTACCATTCATTGTTCACTTTGGGGATATATGAGCAAGTAAATTCCCATGACAGGAATTTCCACCAAAAAATCAAGCTTTAAATACAAATTCATGCAGCTAAGAAAAGTGTCCACAGTGTTAAGGACCAGTACTTACAGACAACTATAATCTAACATTAGCAGAGCTACAATCAGGGAATAAGACTTTTTGTTACACAGCCTTTGTTCCACTTGATTTCCTGACAAATATTCAACTTAACGCCTGTACCAGATCAGCACACAGTGTGCCCCATACTTCAATGTGACCCTACTTCTTTTATTGTAGTTATAAAAACTGTAGGAGAAAGCTACCATATGCTTTCCCTGGGTACAATCCCTAGGCATTTTGAATACAATATATTTACTTACCCTCTCAGGAAGTCAAGTAAGGCAGGGATTGTAGAAAACAATGGGTGATGAGCCTCTGCAAACATGGCAAAGACTAAAATGTTGATAACATTGATGCCTCCTAATCTGAATGGATATAGGGACTTGCAAGCAGAAGCTTCAGTACCTCTATGTCCGTCTGAAATGAATTTAACTGTGCACCTGATTTTGGTTATGGTCATGGGCTTTGCCCAGGAACATAGAATCTTCGAATGCTTTGGGTGGGAATGGACCTTTAAAGGTCATCACTACAGGTGCCCCTGCAGTGAGCAGGAAGATCTCAAAATAGATCACATTGCCCAGAGTGCCACATAACCTGATCGTGAATGTTTCCAGGGATGGGGCATCTCTCTCTGGGCAAACAGTTCCAGTGTAAACTCAGCATAAAAAAACATCAACCATCTAGCCTAAATTTCCCCTTTTTCATTTTAAAACTACTACTCTCTGTCCTGTTGCAATAGGCTCTGCTAAAAAGACAGTCGCCATCTCTTTTATATGCCCCCTGTAAGAAGTGAAAAGTCACAAGGTCTCCCTGGAGCTTTACAGGCTGACCAATGAAAATTCTCTCAGCTTGTCCTCACAGCACAAGAGAACATTCACACAAACAATTGTTTTCTTACACTAGGTCATACAAATATCAACCAGGGTATGAAAATGACAAGTATAAAGCTAATTTCTATTTTAGCATTCTAATTTAATAACTTGTATTTAACTTTCACAATGTTACCTACTTCCACTGTGATCCCTTAGAAGTAAATTGTGTAATGTAATTCAAGATATGAGCAGTTCCACTACTTTTTTGTTCCAAGATAGGGCAATGAGTAACAAAACTGTTACATTTATGTAAATATTAGATAGATAGAGATAGATCAAGAGAGAGACATAGATAGATAGGTAGATATATACATAGATAGACAGACAGGTAGATAGACAGATAGATGGGAGATAAGTAGAGAGGTAGATATATTTTTACATTGTCCCATGAAACAGGAGAAAGCATTGAGAAATACATTTGATACACCAAAAGGTAGATGACAACATCCAGTTTGGGATTCTTTTTTTTGGCAAGTTTCAGAAGCATTACACTAAAAGTGGAGTGTTTTGGAGCAGATAGGGGGAAAGACAAGAAAAGGATGTCTCTAAGTCTGTAAGCCTTTAATAAGGTGCACAGGAGAAGAGGTTGAATATCAATTTAAAGTGGCCCCCTACCAACCAGTAACCAATCTCTTTGTATGCATATTGAAGGGCAGGCATCTAATTGCTACTAGTGTCAGGGACAACAAAAAAAATCTTAACATCTTTATGTACTGTTTTCTCCATAAACATGAATATCACTAGGCCCAAGAGAGAAGTTCCATGAGCCACAGAGTGTTTATTGGGCTGACACCACAAAACTGTTCCATACCATCACCACTTTGCTGCACAATCCCAAGCAAATTCTTCTCATGTTTACATGCCTCAGATTCCCCATCTTCAAAACAGCTGCAATATTTATTGTATTAGAGCAATAATGTGGGGCTGGTGTCACATTGATAAGTGGCTTAGAGATCTGTGGATAGATGCTGACTTGGCATTAAGTGTGTATTTACAAATGAAGAAGTATATTCTATTGTTATGAATACTGTGTATTACAGGCTGCTTGCATTACCAATTTAATGTACAAGAAGATTCAATCAAGGCTGTTTAAGACCTTGAAGAAGATGCTACTCTGTGTACATTCTGATAGACTAAGTGTTGATTCAGCCTACATGCACGTACAAATAATATCTCAAGTCATTAGGGTCTAGCTTTTTTAAAAAGCAGTTTTCAAACTTTCAAAAATCCTTTCTATGTGTGATCTGTGAGTTGCCTTCTACATTTGAAGCTGATAAAATGCAGGAATGTTCACATTCATGAGACAATAGCTTTGACTGAATGCTGTAAAATGAAATAGTCTCTTTCAGTTTTTCCTTTCAAAAGGAAAATTGCATAAATAATACATTTGGGCCTTGCAATACAAAACAAGCACAATAGCTACTTTACAGCTTTCATCAAAATGAAGGCCATCTTTTTCATTTATATTATGGAACTGGTAATACAATATCATCATCTCCGATTGGCTGGAATCATCTAGTCAGTGAGTTCTCCTTTCCAGAAAACGCCACTTGGTCCCTGTGTCAATGGAATGTGTAATGATGGGACATAGAAGACAAATTTTTTGTCATTGGTTAGCAATGAAGCTTAAAAAAAAGTAATAATGGAGATTTATTGAAGGATAAGCAATGCTTCCCAGTGAAAAAGAGTAAGACAAGTATCTGAAATGTTTCTGTGCTCCTTGTCAATGTTTTATATTTGTGCTCCTTTGCATTCTTAATGTGTTTTCAAAGGGAAAAGAGTATGCGGTGATGGAAAGGGTAGCTTTATCCTGAAGGTCCCTATGATAAAAGCTGTATTCTTCATTTCCTATTTAACATTGAACAGATTTTGCTTTACCAGACAGGAAAAAAATTAAAATAAAAATTTAAGAGATGTCACAGAAAGGTAGGTGGCTGTGCTGGAGGTATGCCATTGTGATTGATCCTCACCAACACCCTGAGGGCCATTTTAACTGCTCCCCACTTGCAGCCAAAGGTCCTTCTTTGACAGCTGTCTTTGTGTTCTCCACTCACTCTGTTTTCTGCATTTCACCTATTGTCCTCAATCTTGGACTAAAATTTCAACTGACTAAATATATATACTATTACTAGTCACCCAAATCTATAATGCAAATCTATTCACAGTCATCCTTAGAGAATTCTCAAGCCTTCATGGCCAGATATATTTTGCCCTTCCCCAGTTCTTCGTTGTGCTATGGGAGAACATGACATCATATTCTGGGTAAAGAATAGTATTTTCATTCATATGATAAATGCTCTACCCTTCATTTTCTCTCTCAATTGTAGTGGTATTCTTTACTTCTCAGATGTATTCACCAATTCCACAGCCTGAGCTGATTTTTCTCCCTCACTGTGACCTTTCAGAATAGGACATGCACCCAGAATGAAAAACAAAGCAAAACCATATGAGGCTTAGATACGAGGTCAGACAGACACTCCATAGAGCTACCTCTCTGAACGCAAGAATATGTACACATGAAGCAAGGGCATTGTTACAGCAGCGTCATTTGGTGTTTCCTAACAATTTTAGTTACAGTCTAGTTGTGCCCATAAGGCAGTCTGCTCAAAACAAGAGTAAACTAATTGCCAAATAATTTGGCTTTAACACGCATCAGATACAGAGAACACTTTGTCATCAACTTTTCCCAGACAGCCCTCCACTGAAACTCCACATCTAAATGGTATAGAAGTACAAAAATAAGCTCAGAAAGGGCAATATTTTGTTCTCCGCATTAAATTAATCTCAGTCTGTCCTGAAGTATGTTTGCTAGATTTTCCTTAGTTAGACTAGTGTATGCCGAGTTGCCATCATGAATCCCTAGTTTTGACTGTCTCTCAACCAAGAGATTCACTGTGCTAAAAAGGACCACTGATCTATTCAGAGACCAGCCTGCTAAGTTAAAAATAAGACCTATTTGATCTAGGTGACACAGCAGTTCCCCAAAAATATTTTCTCCTTTACCATGCCTCAACTTTTCCCACTGCAAAATGGAATTTGGCTGCTTTGTGTTTAGATCATGACTTGCCATTTTTTATCCATGGCATTATGCCACTAGATATTGCTTAACTAAACTCCAGCTTTGCTTGATGGGAGACTGTGCCACTAAACTTCCATGGTTAGTGCAAACCCTACTGAGTGTTCTGTTTCTTCCGCATTTAATTCCTCTCTCACTGATTTACAATTATACTTTCTGCAAGGACAGACTTCCCTCGTTCTGTTTATTGAATTCAACAGTATGGGATCACAATCTTTCTCATTTTAACATGAGAAAGAGTTAAAGTCTGTAGGAAGCTTCTCACTTTCAAACTGGGAGGTTTCATCTCTACTGCAAAATGCAGCTGGAACAGAAATGCGTATCTTAATGTTATAAATCGTATTTTTCCCATCAGAGGAACAACCCCAAATTTTCTGTGTAGGAACAAAACTTGGCCACTTCAAATCAACACCTGGAAATTGAACATTGACACATATCTTCTGGGCAAAGCTGTAACTGTTACATGTTTTTTGAATGCCAAGGTCAACCATTAAAATTGTTCCCTCCTCCAGATCATTATAATATTGTACTACAAATGTCATCAGGATTGTGACATGGATTGTAAGACTGTAACATTAATTTTCAGCTGGTCCACAATTACATTTCTTTCACTGTGGAAGTATTAGCTCTCATTTGATAAAGAGTAATGTGGTGTCAGTACCTGAGCAGGTGATTTACAGAGAAAATACCCAAGTGCTAAGAATTCACGAGGAAAACCCTGTCCCTTGCTAAAAAACATCTGGATCCAGATCAAGCACTGACATGTGCCGGCTGAGATATGAAATGAAAGTGTTCGTGATCAAATAACCGATGGTCCATTTCACAGAAGGTAAATTCACATTTCTGGCTCTGTAGATATTTCTCCAGCATCTCACTGGACAACACTGCTCACTCTTCTACATCAATCCCACATCCTGCTGCTTACCTTGCAGCCACTTCTTGTTTTCTTCTCCCTCACAGTTGTGCCACAGGGTTCATGTTGGGTTAGTTAGCTGAGGTGGTAACTGAGCATTTTCTGAGAATTAAGCTGGGTTGGATTTTCTTCATGCCAATCCAGAGCATTATAAAAGAAATATGTAAAACCTTTCTACTATGAAGGGAGATAACAGAGTGCTTCTAACCAAGTCAGTCCTAGCAATCATAGAAACATAGAATCATGGAATTGTTTAGGTGGGAAAAGGCCCTTAAGTCCAACTGTTAACCTATACCAAGCCCACCACTAAACCATGTCCCTAAACTCCAGATCTACATGTGATAAATGATGGAAAATGGTTTGGTGATCACTTCTGCCTGCTCCTGCACCACTCTCAGGTGTAATCCATCCAGTCCCTTAAACTTGTAAACATCTAAGTAGCGTAACAGGTAACTAACCATCTCCTATTGGATTATGGAGGTCTCATCCTGCTCCCTATCCCTGCTTTGCAGCTCAAGGGGTGGGGTATGCAGTGAAAAAATAGTATTACTATTAAAGACTGAGGAAAAGAAGGCATTAAGTACCTCAGCTTTTCCTTCATCCTCAGTCACTATGTTTACCCTTTGTCAAACAAAGGATGGAGATTCTCCTTAGTCATCTTTTTGTTATTCGTATACATGTAGAAATATTTCTTCTTGTCATTTGCAGCAGTCATCATGTTGAGTTCTAACTGGGCTTTGGCCCAGTTAGAGTTCCAGCCAAAACTCCCTGTTCAGCTAGGACTTCTTCACCATCAATTCATCTTTCAGAACATGGGGACAGCCTGATCCCATACTTTCAAGGTTTCCTTCTTCAAGTATGTTCAGCATTCCTGGACTCCTTCGTCCTTCAGTACAGGGTCATAAGGGACTCTGGCAATCAGTCTCCTAAACAGGCCAAAGTTTGCCCTTTGGAAATCCAAGGTGGCAATTCTGCTGATGCCCTTCCTCCAAGAATCAAAAACTATCACTTTGTGATGGCTATGCCCAAGATTACCTCCATCTCTTCCATCCCTCAAAAGTCCTCTGTTCGCTCCATGCAGTTCAGAGGTAGCATGCCCAAGTTAGCTCCCCTCCACCTTTTCCTCTTGGCTCTGTTGTTTGCAGAGCCTCTCCTAATGGGGCTGAGGCAGCAGAAATCATAGCACAAATGCACACATTTCCCTGTGAGTTTTCATCATTTCTGCTTGTCCAAAAAAACTCTCAGGATTCAGTCTTATCAGAAGCCCTACAATAAACTGTGGACAGACATGGGGTTGACTGACAGTAGTCAATGTCCCTAGGGGAGAAACAGAAGACATTGTGAAGGCTCATTTTTAGCAGTATCCAAGCACAAGAGGATATGGACATGCCCACTCTGTCTGTTTTTAAATTAGAACCTTTGCTTTTCCTAACCCTGTATTTATGATCTAGTAACATGTGACAACTGTTTCTGTTGAGGACAAGTCCTTGATTCAAGTAGTAACCTTGAGAGCAAGTTCAATGTGGAGGATGGATACTTCATGCCCAGTGAAAGGAAGCTTTTTTCAATCTTCTGCACAAGCAGCTGGGTGAGAACCACTTATTTCTCAAGAAGGAGAAAAAAGAAATGTTTTATTGTTCACAGAATGTTTTCTCCCAGTTTTCTTGCTGCTTGTGCTAAGTCAATGAAAAGGGAAACTGCTAGGCAATTGTAAAATTCACTTTCTACTTTTGTATGCTATGAGATCTTTGGGATATGGATAACATAGTGCTCAGAATTACAGAATCACAGAACATCAGCGATTGGAAGGGACCTCTAAAGGTCATCTAGTCCAATACCCCTGCCACAGCAGGATCACCTGCACCAAATTGCACAGGAACATATCCAGAGAAGAAGACGCCACAAGCCCGTTCCAGTGCTCTGTCACCTTCACTGTGAAGAAATTCCTTCTCACATTCATATGGAACTATGTTCTAGTTTACACCCATCACCCCCTGTCCTGTCACTAGATGACATTGAGAAAAGCCTGGCTCCATCCTCCTGACACCCATCCTTCACATAATTACAAACATTAATGAGGTGACCCCTCAGTCTCCTCTTCTCCAAGCTAAAGAGACCCAGCTCCCTCAGACTTTCCTCATCAGGGAGGTCTTCTACTTCCTTCATCATCTTCATTGCTCTATGTTGGAGTGTCTCCAGCAGCTCCATGTCCTTCTGGAACTGAGTAGCCCAGAACTGGACACAATACTCCAGATGCAGTCTCACCAGGGCAGAGTAGAGGGGGAGGAGAACCTCTCTCAATCTGCTAACCACACCCTTTCTGACCTACCCCAGGATGCTGTTGGCCCTTCGGGCCACAAGGGCACACTGCTGGCTCAAGGTCATCCTGCTGTACACCAGGACCCCCAGGTCCCTTTCTCCTACACTGCTCTCCAACAGGTCAGTCCCCAACCTATCCTGATACCTAGGGTTGTTCTTGCCCAGATGTAAGACTCTACACTTACCCTTGTTATATTTCATTAAATTTCTCCCTGACCAGCTCTCCAGCCTGTCCAGGTCCTGCTGAATGGCAGCACAGTCTGCTGGGGTGTCAGCCACTGCTCCCTGCTTAGTGTCATCAGCAAACTTGCTGACAGTGCACCCTAATCCCTCATCCAATTCATTAATGTATAGATTGAATAGGGCTGGTCCTGGTACTGACCCCTGGGGGACTCCACTAGATACAGACCTTCAGCTAGACTCTGTCCCATTGACCGCTACTCTCTGGCTCCTATCCTGCAGCTAATTCAAGATCCATCTCACTACCCTAGAAGTGTCCAGACCACTGTCCAGTTTGGCTCTGAGGATGCTGTGGGAGACAGTGTCAAATGCTTTACTGAAGTTAAGATAGACCACATCCACTGCTTTGCCATCATCTATCCACCTGGTTATGCCCTCATAAAAGGCTGTCAGGTTGGTCATGCATGACTTATTAGCAAACAAGTCTTGAGAACATTAACTGAAAAAGGGCACTCATTTTCTGGAAAAAGTCTCCATAATCTTCTGGTCAGGTTGTTAAGAGCTATAGGATGCTACAGGATTGTCATTTGAAAATCAAATACTATCAGATTGTTCCAATAATGGAAATCATACATGCATCAAACCCGAAGGTGCCTTTGTTAAAGGTGCTTAAACATATTGTTAAGAGAAATTTGCATTTCTGAGTATGAAAACATGTGCCAAAGCACAGAGAACAAAACAGGTATGAGATTTCTCTGGAAGTGTTAGCTTTAGGCCACTTCTCCCCGTACTTCTCCAGCTAACTAGATACATGAGGCAGGTCCTAGCTCTTCTTGCTTACAAACCAGTTGGGTTGGGTTTTTTTCTTTTGTGAAATGTTAACCTGACATTTTAATCTTAGTAAAATCATACCACAAACAGAGGCGATACTTTTTTTCAAATGCCTTTATCTTGCACAAGCCCTTCAGTGTTTTCAAATGACAACATACTGTAGTAGTTTTGGGGTGTTGGTTTTTTTTCAAATTGCTTTATTCCATTTCTCTTGCAAGGATTCAAGTCTGTGTGAATAAACAGAGGTTTAAGTATCACACGATGTCATATATTTTTCTGGGCAGCTGCATGTAAGTTTTTAATGCCTATTGTTCATTGAGGGAGCTGGGTCTCTTTAGCTTGGAAAAAAGGAGACTGAGAGATGACCTCATTAATGTTGATAAATATGTGAAGGGTGGGTGTCAGGAGGATGGAGCCAGGCTCTGCTCAGTGTCATC
>JAOXOE010032537.1:0-10931 GCA_028565055.1 Phoeniculus purpureus
ACCAGACCCTCCTTGTTGGTGAGTACAAGATCCAGCAGCGCTCCTCTCCTAGTGGGCTCCTCCACCATTTGCATCAGCAAGTTGTCACTAATGCACTGGAGGAACCTCCTGGACTCTGGATGGCTGCCTGAGTAGGACTTTTAGCAAATATTGGGGTAGTTAAAATCCCCCATGAGAACCAGGGCCTGTAGCTGTGAGGCTGCTGTCAGCTGCCTGTAGGAGACCTCATTGACTTCCTCATCCTGATCTGGTGGCCTATAATAGACACCCACAACAGTGTCACCCATGGCAGCCTGCTCCTTAATCCACACCTGCAAACTCTCAACTCTCTCTTCATCTGCCCCTGGACAGAACTCAACACATTCCAGTTGGTCTCTCACATAAAGTGAAACATGAGTTACTCCATAGGTTTTAAAAGAGAAGAAACAGCCATCGAATTTTTAACACTCTAAACTAGGAGGTAAAAGCCTACTACAAATAAATCCAAGACACTTGCCACACATCTTGGGAATATGCACCACTCAGGAAGGGGTTTTTAATTCTCTGGTCTAGACTTCCGTGACTGTTACGAGCTCAAGCAGTTTGGGTTTTTTTTAAGCTTCAAGAGCTCTTCTCTAATTTAGCAGATTAAAATGCAGAAATTATAGCGAAATGCATGGAAAAGGATAAATGCGGGGTGGAAGATGCTGTGATACAGCAGGATCCCACCAGAGGGTGCTCCCGCATCTGCCAGTTCTGAGTTCAAAGGCTGCCACAGACACCAGAACCTAGAGCTGTGCTCCACCATGAAAAGAATTTCCAACAAAGCACAGACGCTCAAAATTCGGTTATAAAGCACAGTATTTGTTTTTCACAAAGATCTGCGGAGTCAGAATTGGGCTCCCTGAAGCATTACTGCTGCCCAGAGTCATCTTTACTGCAACACCTGAACGCTCCCCATGTGCAGCAGCAGCCAAGTGCCCCGGTATCAAGTACCCCTGAAAATGCCACCCAAGGTCATGCCCTACAGAGAAAGTTCAATCCACCCAATGCCAGCAAGTTAGGAATTTACAAGGAATGGAGACCGGACTCTCAGGCAGCATACAGACCCTCTGGGGCTGCCAATGTGCCTGCGGCGAGGTGGCTGGTGTGGAGCCAGCAGGAGCCAGGCTCAGTGCATACAGATACAGCGCTGGCACCACTGCCCACATTCTGCTGGAGCTGCCACAGCGCTGCCGTGTGGGCTGGCACAGAAACCAGAGCTGGGGCATGCAGAGCATGGCAGATACTCAGTGTAGCTCGTGTCTCTCACCCCAACCCACACAACCGGGCTCCTTGGTGCAGAAAGCTGCCTTTTTTTTTTTTTCTCATTATTTTGGGGTTTTTGGCCAACCCTCCATGCCAGGACAAATTCTTGTGGGAACTATAGCAACAAATCCAGCAGCAAAGCCGATTGGTTCATCCTGCAATGAGGACACTTCTTTATTTAGGCAGCTGTGCATTTCAAGAAAGCTGGTGCAAACTCCAGGACAGCACTGCATTTCTCCTGACAGTGTTTACCTTCTTGCATCCCCCTCTGGGCAAGTATTTATCGCAAGGCTTTGTGCTCTGGAATTAAAAAGAATGAAATCTTGTCCTTCCCAAAGCAGCAGTGCAGCCCTGCCACCGCAGGCAGTAAGGAGTGCATTAAATCCAGGCAGCAAGGAGAGCTGCAGACAGCTCTAATGGCTGAGGGCAGTACCAGTAAATAATGCAGTGTCAGTGGGCAGCTCAATGGGGCCTCAATGCTAAAGCATCAAGGCTGTTTACACGAGCTGGAGTTGAAATTAGTAGCTTTGCCATGAATGATTAACAGCTAATGGAGAATGTTACCATCATTTCTACATTTACTGGCAGTTGAAAATCAATTCCCATAGTTCCCATCAAAAGCTCTTGGCATCGCAGCAATTTGGTGGGATATTAAATACCAAAGTCACAGATGTTAGAAATAAATAAAGGCCAAGAGAAGACATTGTTCTCCCTTGCACTGACGTGCTGCATCAGGCGTGTTGTTAATGGAAAAGGCTCATTAAGCTCAAGTTGCACAAAACAATTTCTGCTCCTGGTAGTTAGGAGGTTAGGAAGATCCAACTGGCTGACTGCAGGGTCTTGGCTGTGGCCAGACCGTGCATGTTACTCCAGCACGCTTGGAGAGGTAGCCCTCCTTAGTCAGCAGCAGATTCCCACTGTACTGATTTGACTGTTCTGGCTCTCTTCATCCAGAGGATGTGTTTTCTTATCTCTAGAAAAGTCCTAAATTCCTGAGTCAAAATTTTGACCAGGGCTGAGGAATTCACTGTTCTGGCCTCATCCCTTCACTCAGTAGTCTTCACTGAAGATCCCAAAAGCAACACCTTTGGGTTTTTTTTTTTAAACCAAACTTGTTATAAGAAGTTTTGCTCAAGAACAAGAATCAGATCTCAAAAGCACACAGTTAACAAAGCCCCAGACTCACAGCTGTACTCCTGGAGTGTTTCTGCAGGCAGCTGTCCTTTATCTGCACTCCTGAGAATCCCAAGTGCCACTTCACACACTGCTGCCCCTCCACTGACATTGCTGAGGTGTTTTTATAAAACAGCAGAACTTTAGCACCTCTTACACTTCAACTGGAACTCTAAGCAGCCACCTTTCAAGTGAGTAGGACATTTACAGAGCAGATGACATCCTTCATGTGCTTACAGATGAAGCGCCATTATTTGTGTGCGGCTTCATAAAATTAATTCTAGAGTGGCACTTGTGCTAACAGTGGGATCCTCATCTATAGACACTACAATAATTTGTTATTAGACACTTCAGAGGAATCAAAATATCCTTCTCCCTTGCAAGCTCTGCTCTGTAAGGCTTTCTGCTCTCCTGGAATTGAAGTTTCAAGCTCTCCCTCATCGCACAGGCATTAACAGTGCCTTGCTCTCCCACTCCTGCAGCTGGACCAAAGGTTTTGGGTACAAAAGCCCAGTCCTGGATTCGATTAGAATGTGACTGGTTTCAAGACGGGGTGTTTCACATCACATCATGAAAATACAATGAGAAACATAGGCAAGAGTTTTCTGGTCCTAAAACAATCCCTTTTCCTGAAGTTCTGGGATTGTGCCCAGCATTGTAGCCCAGTCTCTTCCCTTCAGGTATCTCAGCGGTATCTGTGACTGTCACTTGGGATGATACTGCTGCACAGAGAGTTCTGCTCGGTTTCTGTGCACAGTGAGTGGCCAGGGTAAGCAATCCTCACTTTGAGAGGATCTGAAAAGGAAAGCTGATTTTCTGCTTTCTGCTCAAGGGAACTGTGCAGAAGCTCATGGACCAGAGTGCCCCCAAACCGTGTCACGTGTATTTACTGTACAATAAACACACACGAACATTCAAAACAAAACACACCCCCTCCAAGCCAAACCAGACACCTTTTCTGACAAAAAGTCTTCCCCAAACACAGCTCTGTCACTGAATTTAAAGTGAAACCTGCCAAGATGGGTCTGACGGTATTCATTACATTTTTTGGTGGACAGCAGAGGCTGCTCTGAGGCCTGGGAAAGATCTACTCACATCTGAGATGATCCTGCTTTCATAAAATCATAGAACCATAGAATGGTTGGAAGGGTCATTCTGTCCAACTCCCCTGCAATGAGCAGGGACAACCTCATCTAGATCAGGTTACCCAGAGCCTTGTCCAGCCTCACCTTGAATATATCCAGGGGCTTCAGCCACCTCCCTGGGCAATCTGTTCCAGTGCTCAACCCCCATCCTGCTAAAGAACTTCTTCCTAACAGCCAATTTCAGTCTCCCTCACTCGAATGTGAAACTATTTGCCCTATCACTCCAGACCTTCGTAAACAGCCTTCCTGTAGCCCCCTTCGGGGACAGGAAGATGGCTATCAGGCCCTCTTAGAGCCTTCTCTTCTCCAGGCTGAACAACCCCAGCAACCTCAGTCTGTCCTTGTAGCAGAGGGGCTCCAGCTTCTGATCATTGTGGCCTCCTCTGGACCTGTTCCAGCAGGTCCCTGTCCTTCCTGTACTGATGGTTCCAGAGCTCTCTTTGGTAGAGGAAAGACTGTGAGGTAAACCCATGGTAGCAAGTTCCCTAGAACCAACTGTTTGTGATCATAGAGTAAATACAGAATGATGTGTGGATACTTCCTCTCACCAAATCAAGGGACAACACATCTCTCACTCATACAACAATGGCTTCAGCAGCAAGAAACACCTGACAACTCAATTACGTCTGTAGTCCTCAGCTGCTGGTTGATGGGGAGGGACAGGGCAGGGCACCCATCGCTTATCCCGTCCCATCACTGCTGCTTTCCAAACTCACCAAACTGGGGTCTTGTGGGGTTTGGAGATGATCAGTTGGCTTGACTCCAACTACTGCAGCAAGTGCTATTGATACTGACAGCTGTACTCACAGGTGGCTGTGTTGGACCTGCAGCATCCTCAGCATGGCCAAACCTCCCATGAGTAGGATGGAGTCAGTCCTGCATGCTGCCAGAAATGCCTTTATTGAAATCTGGTCTGGCAGTACTACACTGTCTGGGACTGGTGAATTTTGGTGGCTGGCTGCAGGCATTCTGCACAGTGCAAGATGTTCCTCTGCTTGTTCTTCAAATCAGAATTAGGTAAAAAAGAATAATTAATATTCGAATTTAATTCTTATTTTTAAAATACATACACTTGAAGACTTAGCAGTCATCCTGAAACGATTTTAAAATTCACTCACTTTAAATGAGGCATCCAAGCCAGCTTATAAAGTAAAACTTAGGCTTTAAGCCAACATAGTCTCATGAAAATATTAGAAATGCCAGTGGCAAATCCAAACACTGTTAAGAAAACATCATAAAGCCCGTTAAAGTCACCTCAGCAGTAGCCCAGGCTCACTTCCAGAGCTCTCACCAGCAGTGAAGCTCAACCTCTGCACAGCCACACACAGCTCAGAGTGACAAAAGTAATCTCTAAACTCTTGATTCTATAGATTCTATAATTCTAGATTCTATAGACATTGAACACAAGAGTCGTCTTTCTCCTTAAAGGAGATAAAACTGCCAAATACAGAACAAGAAGAAAAGCACCCCTTTACCTACCTACCTGCAGCACTTCCTAAGAATACAACAATAATTTCTGTACCTGTAGAAGGTAAGAAAAGGCAAATGCAGCAGAAAACCAGTGGTAATAATAATGAATTTAAAAATACTGGACTAAAAATTCCCCTACAAGGTGACTGAACACTGATGTGCTCCAAACATACCTTGCTAGCACAAACCAGCTCTTCTGCAAAGTGGTGCTTGAGATGTTCAGAGCTGAAGGAATTTAAAGACTCAATCCCATGGCCACCAAACCCAAATCACCTGCTCACTGCTGCTGTCCTGCTCTACTGCCTCAGGATGTGAACGAGCTGCCCAAGCACATCAAACAGACAAAAGTCCTTCCTCCTCACCCAAAAGAGAGCACAAAACCTGTTCTGTAAGGGGAAAACGCATTTTTGGTGTGAGAGACAGGACAAGGCAACAGTTATTCCAGTTTAGGATGCACCAGAATGACAGTTCTTCCAGTTCAACCATCATCTTCCATTCCAGGATTTAACACTTTCTGAATGTCTTGATTTTCCTACTGTAACTCTGTTCAAATGGCAACACCCAAACAAACCTGAAAAATCTTGTGCCTAAAAGCCTTTCCTCTGTCCAGGAGTGCCCTCTCTCTACTCCCAAGGCCAGCTCTTGTGTCAGCACGCCTGCACGCACACACAGAGGCTGACTTTCAATCTCGGCTTGGTGACTGAAGTGCTAACTGGGTATTTTTAACCTTGACCCTGAAAAGTCAGAGTGCAAACTGCAATCTCTTGTTTCTCTTGAAACAACAGCAGAATCGTAACTTGTGATTGCAAAAGCACTTTAACTTACACAGAGTAGCCAGATGTGCACAGCTACAGAGAGCACACCTATTTGCACACGGCGTCTTGGGAACACGCTGCCCGGCAGTGGACATGGGGGATGAGGAGGGCAGGAGGAACTTGCTCTCACAGGTAGAGACAAACAAACAGCTTATTATTAGGTCTGTCATCTAGGCTAACAGCAGGTCACACGTGGCATCAGGATAAATCAGGCCACACACGCTGGAGGGCACGAGGCAGTGTGGGGAGTGGCACTACGGAGCAGGAGTCCTGCAGAGACAAACCAGTGCCCCTGCCCTTGCCCCACAGCAGCTGACTGTCACACAGCCTAAGACCTGGGGGGAAACGCTGAGCTCCAGTGATGTGTCACACAGAGGAAACACAAACTGCTAAAATGTTGAACCCATGAGACTTGAAACAGAGATCACTAAAACCAATTCTGTACAGACGCATTGTGACTTTTGCGATTCTAATGTTGCTGAACACAGGACTACATTCTGCATTTCTGATAAAATACTTCAAGTTTTTAGCTAGGACTTTAAGGTGGGGGTTTTTTAGGACAGAGCAATGTTTTCTGTTTGAATTCCCTTGCTCTGACGGCCCTGTCAGTGGAGAAGACAGCCCAAGCACATTAAGCAGGGCAGATCCTTGTATGGCCTCTATCCGAGTCACCTTTCTCTCCTCCAGTTGCTGTAGAACTAGCCCTCTCTTTGCACAAGAGCTGCCGCAAGCCTTCTTGGCTTCAATGACACTGCTCTGCAAATATTACAGACCATCCAAGCAAGTTCCTACGATGCTGTCAAACAAAATGTTCCCCAGCCAGCCACCATTTCAGTTCTCACTGCTATTTTGAGACTTTCTGATGCTTTATTTACCTAATGGAGATGACAAGGGACAGCACCTCTAGCAGGATGGTGATGATGAACACCACGACTGCCGCGGGCGGCAGAGGGGATGCAACCATCCCATGCTTCAGGAAACATGTGATAGAGAGTATGAGGAAGACTGTGGTGGAAAGAAACACATCCAGGAGCGAGCTGAAGGTAGCGCTGGCAAATGTCTTCACTGGAGCATTCTTTATAACCTGTGAGGAAGGCAAGGAAGAAAACAAATCAATGCTATCTGTCTGAATTCAATGGTACCATAAAGAGCAGCTCACAAAGGCAAGTAAAGGAATACACTTCATTAATCCCATGCAAGGGCTGTTTTGAAATGAGGAACACAAGAAGTGATTCAATGGCTATTGCAGCTCCTTGAGAAAAGAAGCCCCTGGGTCTGAGGTGCTGTAAAGAATACTGCAAACTAAACCATAAGAGAACTGCCTAGTCTGTGCAAAGAAAACTAAACCCCATCCTTAGCATCAGATAAAGCTGTAAGAAGTTTCATTCAAGTATTTTCATTTAAAATAACAACGGATTTAACAATAAACCTTTTAGCTCTGATGGTTCTTTAAGAAAACCCTCCAACCACCACCCTGCACAGCAGTCACTTGTCTGTCAGAGTTCACCTCTCCCTTTCACACTGGACTAAAAGCAGAGGTTGGGATGCTTGGCAATGTGAGCTGGGGAGAGCCCAGAACATCTAGTTCTGCTCTCCCGTAACCCCTTACTGCTCATTCCTGGCCTGTCTTGCCCTGGCTCAGTGCTTGTGCAGCTGTGCTCTGTGCTGCTGAGACCAGTCCAGCTGAAAACTGCATTACAAGCTCCACATCCTGGCTTACTCATATGAGTCTGGTCTTAGGAGTGCATTAGCACAAGAATAACTGTGTTACCTGTATCTGCATGAAGTAGCCCAGTCTGAATATTGCAGCCTCGTGCTCTGCTTTGATTTGGAAATTTCTTCTGCTCCTCAGGACACTGCTACACCCAGCTGCACTGGGAAATGCAGTTGTTCCTCAGTTGTACCTCTCTGCACGCTAACATATCCAGTTAGCACCATTCAGTGCCAAAATCATCCTTTAGTCTGAACTTTGGCAGGATCCTGTTAGGCCGCTCAAAAAGTCACATCAATTGAATTAAGGAGAGCAGCGCTGTGTCCCAATGTAGCAGTGTTAAGGACGCCCTAACAGCATTAAGTAGTGCCTTAATTTCCAAACAAGAGGAGGCTAAGTGAGCTCTAGGGAAGCAGAGCTGCTCGCAGAGGACGATCACACACTGTGTGCAGCTGGCAGTGTGCAATTAGAGGTGAATTCACTCCTCTTGGAAGTTACTCTCAGGAACAGTTCACTGCAAGCCAATTAAATAACCAGCATGTTGACAAATCATTTCACTCTCCCAAGAGGAGATTACTGCTGCTGTTATTCTTCTGGACCAGTATGATGCTAATGTTAAGGCTTTAAGAGGTTTTGCCTCAGTGCTGCAGAGTTACTATCACAGAGTGAAGATTCCTATTCCCAGGGAGGTTTGCAGAGTAATTTTCAAATTAGTAACTTGCCCCTGACAGAAGGCACAGACCACATTCCTGCTTCTTTGATGAATTTCCTACACATCCACGTTAATGGGTCAATCGGTGTATGTCTGACTACCACTGGAAAGAACCCAATTTGCTATTTTCTGAATGTTTGTGCTAATTTTACAGGCTGCATCCCACAGAAGTTTCTCCCTGGTGTTGCTGTGTCAGCTTTACTCAGAGAGACCCCAGTGCTTCAGGGTGAGCAGGAGCTCCTAAGCAGGTTGGGCAAGTGGAACTGCAGCACAATTGTGGTGCCCTTTGTTAAAAAAACAAGCTAGGTCTCATTTGTGGACACTGGAAAACAAGCAAATGGGGGCTAATGTTGAGGACAAGGGGACAGTGGTGTCTGGAATAGAAAACAGCCCATTTAGACTAAAACCAGCAGCAGAAGCAGAAATCCTAACTGTCCTCAGATGTGGGAGATACTGGGAAGAAGAGGAATCTACACTTATCACGGTATAACTCTGCCAGATGAATGCCCATAACTAACAACTCAACGCTACTGGAAGGGAAGGACCAGCTCACCTTCCTGCTGCTGGACACTTAACTTGTCCTGGCTCTGGCACTTCCAGCCTCTCTGGGAGCTGCTGGTTCAATTCAGCAAAAAACAAAGCCAGATGGAAAAAGAAAAAGCCCCAAACAGAAAAACAAACCATCGGTATTTTATGCTAATCTAGTACAACGAACCGGCTCACAGCAGGGAGGTCTGATAAGCACCAGAGCCATCGGAACGAGCAGGGAGAAGGGACAAGGAGGGGAGAGCAGTTGCCCTCTTCTGGCATCAACTTTTTAGGTATTCATGGAAATGCAGCCTCAGTCAGTGACGACACCTCACGTCACTACAGGGAAGCCTAAAACATCCTGCTAGTTCATACTGACCAGGCAGGAGCACCTCCTAATGTTGACAGGCTGCAGTGCTACTTGTCTTAGAACATAACTGGAAAGTGGAGAAAAAGCAGGCGAGAAGTAATGAGTGCATCCTGGTGGACTGTGACAGTGTATTTCCAGCCTCAGCGCTGGGCCTGACTCATCAAATGGCACCACAGAGGTAAACTGAAAGAAGACCCTTTTCAGAGGCAGCTACATCAAGGGGGAAACCACAGGCGACATTTTATCATCTTGTCATCATCTGCAGTGAAATGTGTTAACAACAATGACAGACTGTTGCTTAGACAGGTTACAGAAGGAAATCAACAGCAGGAGAAACACACCTCTTCCTGATAGCTTGTCCTGTACGCCATCTCCAAGTCCTGATCCAAGAAATTCAGGCTCAGTTTGTTAATGGGAGGTTTAAAGAAGTAGTCTTTCATGAGGCTGAAAAAACAAAGATGGCATCAGCATCAGTTTACTCAGCTGTAACTCACACAGAACCCCTGTTCCATAGTTTCTGCTGGCTCTTGGCTTTGAAGTTCCTGTAGCTTTCTTCACGCTTGGCCACTGGGGCACCCCCTGATCCACAGCACTTGCTCAATCAAAGGAAATACTTCACCAATAAAATGAAAGCATAAACTTTTATACTCTCAAGAAGAGACTAACCAGTCCTTCCAGAAACTTAACAGCTGTAGCTGCAGACGCCTACAGATAACTGCAACATAAGCCAGCAAGCTGTAATGGTTAACTGCTGCTACAGAGGGCACAACCTCTGGAGGCGTATGGCTACTGAGTATTTGTGTCTCAGGTGGAACTCGATCACTCAAGGCAAGACAGGGATGACAAAGATGACATTATTAGGAAACACTCCCCCTCTCCATTGTCTGTTTCAGAAAACAGACCTTTTGCATTATTTCAGAGACACTAAAGTAACTCAGTAAGTCAACCAGGAATATCTCCTTCATCATCTGGGCTGAAATTGGAGAAATGGAACATGAGGAGACAGATAGCTTGTATTTGTTCTGACACCAGAGACTGGAAATCCTCAGAAGTCCCCAGAAAAGTCCTGATGGATAATGAAACCCGCTCACTGGGGCTAAGGAAGTGGGAGGCAGCAGGCAAAGGGTGTCTATGCACACCTTCACCTTCTCCTTCCAGCATGAACTGCAGGAAAGAAACCATACAAGAGGCCTTGATCATTAAAACAGTTTCTATATCTATCCTTGGGTTAAAAATAGAACCTTTTTGGACTTTATTTTAGTCATAAGAGGTTTATGAAAGACGTTTTCTAATGCTATTGATGGCACTTGATCTGAAACCCTTTTCTTCCTCAAGTGGGTAGCAAAGAGCTGACAGGACTGGACGCAGAGTGCTTCGTACCTGATGAGTGCAGAGTATGGTCACCCCTGGTTATGCCAGGAGAGCCTGGTGCCCTCTCTTCTGTGCCATCCTCACCTAAGGTTTCACGACACCCAGAACACCTACCCTGGCTAGAAACCTCCTTTCGTTTTCAAGCAATGGATCCCTCTGGTTATTTCCAGGGAACTGTAAATAGGGTTTGTAAAATTTTCCTGTTTGTAAAACTGCTGCAGTGTCTGAACTGGAGCGGCTTCTTTCCAGGTGCTTTTCCCACATTCAGAATGGTAGAATCATTAGGGATTGGAAGGGACCTCAAAAGATCATCTAGTCCAATCCCCCTGCCACAGCAGGATCACCTAGA